>CANNZV010000405.1:0-292850 GCA_947561585.1 Caprella mutica | reverse complement strand
ATAAGAGTCACTGTGATGATGTACTATCAGAGAAAAGAGTCACTTTGATGATGTACTGTCAGAGAAAAGAGTCACTGTGATGATGTACTATCAGAGAAAAGAGTCACTGTGATGATGTACTATCAGAGAAAAGAGTCACTGTGATGATGTACTATCAGAGAAGAGAGTCACTGTGATGATGTACCATCAGAGAAGAGAGTCACTGTGATGATGTACTATCAGAGAAAAGAGTCACTTTGATGATGTACTATCAGTTAAAAGAGTCACTGTGATGATGTACTATCAGAGAAAAGAGTCACTGTGATGATGTACTATCAGAGAAAAGAGTCACTGTGATTATGTACTATCAGAGAAAAGAGTCACTGTGATGATGTACTATCAGTTAAAAGAGTCACTGTGATGATGTACTATCAGAGAAAAGAGTCACTGTGATGATGTACTATCAGAGAAAAGAGTCACTGTGATGATGTACTGTCAGAGAAAAGAGTCACTGTGATAATGTACTATCAGAGAAAAGAGTCACTGTGATGATGTACTATCGGAGGAAAGAGTTACTGTGATGATGTACTATCAGAGGAAAGAATCACTGTGATGATGTTCTATCAGAGAAAAGAGTCACTGTGATGATGTACTATCAGAGAAAAGAGTCACTGTGATGATGTACTATCTGAGGAAAGAGTCACTGTGATGATGTACTATCAGAGAAGAGAGTCACTGTGATGATGTACTATCAGAGAAAAGAGTCACTTTGATGATGTACTATCAGTTAAAAGAGTCACTGTGATGATGTACTATCAGAGAAAAGAGTCACTGTGATGATGTACTATCAGAGAAAAGAGTCACTGTGATTATGTACTATCAGAGAAAAGAGTCACTGTGATGATGTACTATCAGTTAAAAGAGTCACTGTGATGATGTACTATCAGAGAAAAGAGTCACTGTGATGATGTACTATCAGAGAAAAGAGTCACTGTGATGATGTACTGTCAGAGAAAAGAGTCACTGTGATAATGTACTATCAAAGAAAAGAGTCACTGTGATGATGTACTATCGGAGGAAAGAGTCACTGTGATGATGTACTATCAGAGGAAAGAATCACTGTGATGATGTTCTATCAGAGAAAAGAGTCACTGTGATGATGTACTATCAGAGAAAAGAGTCACTGTGATGATGTACTATCTGAAGAAAGAGTCACTGTGATGATGTACTATCTGAGGAAAGAGTCACTGTGATGATGTACTATCAGAGAAAAGAGTCACTGTGATGATGTACTATCAGAGAAGAGAGTCACTGTGATGATGTACTATCAGAGAAAAGAGTCACTGCGATGATGTACTATCAGAGAAAAGAGTCACTGTGATGATGTACTATCAGAGAAAAGAGTCACTGTGATGATGTACTATCAGAGAAAAGAGTCACTGTGATGATGTACTATCAGAGAAAAGAGTCACTTTGATGATGTACTATCACAGAAAAGAGTCACTGTGATGATGTACTATCAGAGAAAAGAGTCACTGTAATGATGTACTATCAGAGAAAAGAGTCACTTTGATGATGTACTATCAGTTAAAAGAGTCACTGTGATGATGTACTATCAGAGAAAAGAGTCACTGTGATGATGTACTATCAGAGAAAAGAGTCACTATGATGATGTACTATCAGAGAAAAGAGTCACTGTGATGATGTACTATCAGTTAAAAGAGTCACTGTGATGATGTTCTATCAGAGAAAAGAGTCACTGTGATGATGTACTATCAGAGAAAAGAGTCACTGTGATGATGTACTGTCAGAGAAAAGAGTCACTGTGATAATGTACTATCAGAGAAAAGAGTCACTGTGATGATGTACTATCGGAGGAAAGAGTCACTGTGATGATGTACTATCAGAGGAAAGAATCACTGTGATGATGTTCTATCAGAGAAAAGAGTCACTGTGATGATGTACTATCAGAGAAAAGAGTCACTGTGATGATGTACTATCTGAGGAAAGAGTCACTGTGATGATGTACTATCTGAGGAAAGAGTCACTGTGATGATGTACTATCAGAGAAAAGAGTCACTGTGATGATGTACTGTCAGATAAAAGTGTCACTGTGATGATGTACTATCAGAGAAAAGAGTCACTGTGATGATGTACTATCAGAGAAAAGAGTCACTGTGATAATGTACTATCAGAGAAAAGAGTCACTGTGATGATGTACTATCAGAGGAAAGAGTCACTGTGATGATGTACTATCAGAGAAGAGAGTCACTTTGATGATGTACTGTCAGAGAAAAGAGTCACTGTGATGATGTACTATCAGAGAAAAGAGTCACTGTGATGATGTACTATCAGAGAAAAGAGTCACTGTGATGATGTACTATCAGAGAAGAGAGTCACTGTGATGATGTACTATCAGAGAAGAGAGTCACTGTGATGATGTACTATCAGAGATAAGAGTCACTGTGATGATGTACTATCAGAGAAAAGAGTCACTTTGATGATGTACTGTCAGAGAAAAGAGTCACTGTGATGATGTACTATCAGAGAAAAGAGTCACTGTGATGATGTACTATCAGAGAAAAGAGTCACTGTGATGATGTACTATCAGAGAAGAGAGTCACTGTGATGATGTACTATCAGAGAAGAGAGTCACTGTGATGATGTACTATCAGAGAAAAGAGTCACTTTGATGATGTACTATCAGTTAAAAGAGTCACTGTGATGATGTACTATCAGAGAAAAGAGTCACTGTGATGATGTACTATCAGAGAAAAGAGTCACTGTGATTATGTACTATCAGAGAAAAGAGTCACTGTGATGATGTACTATCAGTTAAAAGAGTCACTGTGATGATGTACTATCAGAGAAAAGAGTCACTGTGATGATGTACTATCAGAGAAAAGAGTCACTGTGATGATGTACTGTCAGAGAAAAGAGTCACTGTGATAATGTACTATCAGAGAAAAGAGTCACTGTGATGATGTACTATCGGAGGAAAGAGTCACTGTGATGATGTACTATCAGAGGAAAGAATCACTGTGATGATGTTCTATCAGAGAAAAGAGTCAATGTGATGATGTACTATCAGAGAAAAGAGTCACTGTGATGATGTACTATCTGAGGAAAGAGTCACTGTGATGATGTACTATCTGAGGAAAGAGTCACTGTGATGATGTACTATCAGAGAAAAGAGTCACTGTGATGATGTACTGTCAGATAAAAGTGTCACTGTGATGATGTACTATCAGAGAAAAGAGTCACTGTGATGATGTACTATCAGAGAAAAGAGTCACTGTGATAATGTACTATCAGAGAAAAGAGTCACTGTGATGATGTACTATCAGAGGAAAGAGTCACTGTGATGATGTACTATCAGAGAAGAGAGTCACTGTGATGATGTACTATCAGAGAAAAGAGTCACTTTGATGATGTACTGTCAGAGAAAAGAGTCACTGTGATGATGTACTAACAGAGAAAAGAGTCACTGTGATGATGTACTATCAGAGAAAAGAGTCACTGTTATGATGTACTATCAGAGAAGTGAGTCACTGTGATGATGTACTATCAGAGATAAGAGTCACTGTGATGATGTACTATCAGAGGAAAGAATCACTGTGATGATGTACTATCAGAGAAAAGAGTCACTGTGATGATGTACTATCAGAGAAAAGAGTCACTGTGATGATGTACTATCTGAGGAAAGAGTCACTGTGATGATGTACTATCTGAGGAAAGAGTCACTGTGATGATGTACTATCAGAGAAAAGAGTCACTGTGATGATGTACTATAAGAGAAAAGAGTCACTGTGATGATGTACTATCAGAGATAAGAGTCACTGTGATGATGTACTATCAGAGGAAAGAATCACTGTGATGATGTACTATCAGAGAAAAGAGTCACTGTGATGATGTACTATCAGAGAAAAGAGTCACTGTGATGATGTACTATCAGAGAAAAGAGTCACTGTGATGATGTACTGTCAGATAAAAGTGTCACTGTGATGATGTACTATCAGAGAAAAGAGTCACTGTGATGATGTACTATCAGAGAAAAGAGTCACTGTGATAATGTACTATCAGAGAAAAGAGTCACTGTGATGATGTACTATCAGAGGAAATAGTCACTGTGATGATGTACTATCAGAGAAGAGAGTCACTTTGATGATGTACTGTCAGAGAAAAGAGTCACTGTGATGATGTACTATCAGAGAAAAGAGTCACTGTGATGATGTACTATCAGAGAAAAGAGTCACTGTGATGATGTACTATCAGAGAAGAGAGTCACTGTGATGATGTACTATCAGAGATAAGAGTCACTGTGATGATGTACTATCAGAGAAAAGAGTCACTGTAATGATGTACTGTCAGAGAAAAGAGTCACTGTGATGATGTACTATCAGAGAAAAGAGTCACTGTGATGATGTACTATCAGAGAAAAGAGTCACTGTGATGATGTACTATCAGAGAAGAGAGTCACTGTGATGATGTACTATCAGAGAAGAGAGTCACTGTGATGATGTACTATCAGAGAAAAGAGTCACTGGGATGATGTACTATCAGAGAAAAGAGTCACTGCGATGATGTACTATCAGAGAAAAGAGTCACTGTGATGATGTACTATCAGAGAAAAGAGTCACTGTGATGATGTACTATCAGAGAAGAGAGTCACTGTGATGATGTACTATCAGAGAAAAGAGTCACTTTGATGATGTACTATCAGAGAAAAGAGTCACTGTGATGATGTACTATCAGAGAAAAGAGTCACTGTAATGATGTACTATCAGAGAAAAGAGTCACTTTGATGATGTACTATCAGTTAAAAGAGTCACTGTGATGATGTACTATCAGAGAAAAGAGTCACTGTGATGATGTACTATCAGAGAAAAGAGTCACTGTGATGATGTACTATCAGAGAAAAGAGTCACTGTGATGATGTACTATCAGTTAAAAGAGTCACTGTGATGATGTACTATCAGAGAAAAGAGTCACTGTGATGATGTACTATCAGAGAAAAGAGTCACTGTGATGATGTACTGTCAGAGAAAAGAGTCACTGTGATAATGTACTATCAGAGAAAAGAGTCACTGTGATGATGTACTATCGGAGGAAAGAGTCACTGTGATGATGTACTATCAGAGGAAAGAATCACTGTGATGATGTTCTATCAGAGAAAAGAGTCACTGTGATGATGTACTATCAGAGAAAAGAGTCACTGTGATGATGTACTATCTGAGGAAAGAGTCACTGTGATGATGTACTATCTGAGGAAAGAGTCACTGTGATGATGTACTATCAGAGAAAAGAGTCACTGTGATGATGTACTGTCAGATAAAAGTGTCACTGTGATGATGTACTATCAGAGAAAAGAGTCACTGTGATGATGTACTATCAGAGAAAAGAGTCACTGTGATAATGTACTATCAGAGAAAAGAGTCACTGTGATGATGTACTATCAGAGGAAAGAGTCACTGTGATGATGTACTATCAGAGAAGAGAGTCACTGTGATGATGTACTATCAGAGAAAAGAGTCACTTTGATGATGTACTGTCAGAGAAAAGAGTCACTGTGATGATGTACTATCAGAGAAAAGAGTCACTGTGATGATGTACTATCAGAGAAAAGAGTCACTGTGATGATGTACTATCAGAGAAGAGAGTCACTGTGATGATGTACTATCAGAGATAAGAGTCACTGTGATGATGTACTATCAGAGGAAAGAATCACTGTGATGATGTACTATCAGAGAAAAGAGTCACTGTGATGATGTACTATCAGAGAAAAGAGTCACTGTGATGATGTACTATCTGAGGAAAGAGTCACTGTGATGATGTACTATCTGAGGAAAGAGTCACTGTGATGATGTACTATCAGAGAAAAGAGTCACTGTGATGATGTACTATAAGAGAAAAGAGTCACTGTGATGATGTACTATCAGAGATAAGAGTCACTGTGATGATGTACTATCAGAGGAAAGAATCACTGTGATGATGTACTATCAGAGAAAAGAGTCACTGTGATGATGTACTATCAGAGAAAAGAGTCACTGTGATGATGTACTATCTGAGGAAAGAGTCACTGTGATGATGTACTATCAGAGAGAAGAGTCACTGTGATGATGTACTATCAGAGAGAAGAGTCACTGTGATGATGTACTATCAGAGAAAAGAGTCACTGTGATGATGTACTATCAGAGAGAAGAGTCACTGTGATGATGTACTATCAGAGAGAAGAGTCACTGTGATGATGTACTATCAGAGAAAAGAGTCACTGTGATGATGTACTATCAGAGAAAAGAGTCACTGTGATGATGTACTATCAGAGAAAAGAGTCACTGTGATGATGTACTATCGGAGAAAAGAGTCACTGTGATGATGTACTATCACAGAAAAGAGTCACAGTGAAAATGTACTATCAGAGAAAAGAGTCACTGTGATGATGTACTATCAGAGATAAGAGTCACTGTGATGATGTACTATCAGAGATAAGAGTCACCGTGATGATGTACTATCAGAGAAAAGAGTCACTGTGATGATGTACTATCGGAGAAAATAGTCACTGTGATGATGTACTATCACAGAAAAGAGTCACTGTGATGATGTACTATCAGAGAAAAGAGTCACTGTGATGATGTACTATAAGAGAAAAGAGTCACTGTGATGATGTACTATCAGAGAAAAGAGTCACTGTGATGATGTACTATCAGAGAAAAGAGTCACTGTGAGGATGTAATATCAGAGAAAAGAGTCACTGTGATGATGTACTATCAGAGAAAAGAGTCACTGTGATGATGTACTATCAGAGAAAAGAGTCACTGTGATGATGTACTATCAGAGAAAAGGGTCACTGTGATGATGTACTGTCAGAGAAAAGAGTCACTGTGATGATGTACTATCAGAGAACAGAGTCAATGTGATGATGTACTGTCAGAGAAAAGAGTCACCGTGATGATGTACTGTCAGAGAAAAGAGTCACTGTGATGATGTACTGTCAGAGAAAAGAGTCACTGTGATGATGTACTATCAGAGAAAAGAGTCACTGTGATGATGTACTATCAGAGAAAAGAGTCACTGTGATGATGTAATAACAGAGAAAAGAGTCACTGTGATGATGTACTATCAGAGAAAAGAGTCACTGTGATGATGCACTATCAGAGAAAAGAATCACAGTGATGATGTACTATCAGAGAAAAGAGTCACTGTGATGATGTACTATCAGAGAAAAGAGTCACTGTGATGATGTACTGTCAGAGAAAAGAGTCACTGTGATGATGTACTGTCAGAGAAAAGAGTCACTGTGATGATGTACTGTCAGAGAAAAGAGTCACTGTGATGATGTACTATCAGAGAAAAGAGTCACTGTGATGATGTACTACCAGAGAAAAGAGTCACTGTGATGATGTACTGTCAGAGAAAAGAGTCACTGTGATGATGTACTATCAGAGAAAAGAGTCACTGTGATGAAGTACTGTCAGAAAAAGAGTCACTGTGATGATGTACAATCAGAGAAAAGAGTCACTGTGATGATGTACTATCAGAGAAAAGAGTCACTGTGATGATGTACTATCAGAGAAAAGAGTCACTGTGATGATGTACTATCAGAGAGAAGAGTCACTGTGATGATGTACTATCAGAGAAAAGAGTCACTGTGATGATGTACTGTCAGAGAAAAGAGTCACTGTGATGATGTACAATCAGAGAAAAGAGTCACTGTGATGATGTACTATCAGAGAAAAGAGTCACTGTGATGATGTACTACCAGAGAAAAGAGTCACTGTGATGATGTACAATCAGAGAAAAGAGTCACTGTGATGATGTACTATCAGAGAAAAGAGTCACTGTGATGATGTACTATCAGAGGAAAGAGTCACTGTGATGATGTACTATCAGAGAAAAGAGTCACTGTGATGATATACTATCAGAGAAAAGAGTCACTGTGATGATGTACTATCAGAGAAAAGAGTCACTGTGATGATGTACTACCAGAGAAAAGAGTCACTGTGATGATGTACTATCAGATGAAAGAGTCACTGTGATGATGTACTATCAGAGAAAAGAGTCACTGTGATGATGTACTATCAGAGAAAAGGGTCACTGTGAAGATGTACTATCAGAGAAAAGAGTCACTGTGATGATGTACTATCAGAGAAAAGAGTCACTGTGATGATGTACTATCAGAGAAAAGAGTCACTGTGATGATGTACTATCAGAGAAAAGATTCACTGTGATGATGTACTATCAGAGGAAAGAGTCACTGTGATGATGTACTATCAGAGAAAAGAGTCACTGTGATGATGTACTATCAGAGAAAAGAGTCACTGTGATGATGTACTATCAGAGAAAAGAGTCACTGTGATGATGTACTATCAGAGAAAAGAGTCACTGTGATGATGTACTATCAGAGAAAAGAGTCACTGTGATGATGTACTATCAGAGAAAAGAGTCACTGTGATGATGTACTATCAGAGAAAAGAGTCACTGTGATGATGTACTATCAGAGAAAAGAGTCACTGTGATGATGTACTATCAGAGAAAAGAGTCACTGTGATGATGTACTACCAGAGAAAAGAGTCACTGTGATGATGTACTATCAGATGAAAGAGTCACTGTGATGATGTACTATCAGAAAAAAGGGTCACTGTGAAGATGTACTATCAGAGAAAAGAGTCACTGTGATGATGTACTATCAGAGAAAAGAGTCACTGTGATGATGTACTATCAGAGAAAAGAGTCACTGTGATGATGTACTATCAGAGAAAAGAGTCACTGTGATGATGTACTATCAGAGAAAAGAGTCACTGTGATGATGTACTATCAGAGAAAAGAGTCACTGTGATGATGTACTATCAGAGAAAAGAGTCACTGTGATGATGTACTATCAGAGAAAAGGGTCACTGTGAAGATGTACTATCAGAGAAAAGAGTCACTGTGATGATGTACTATCAGAGAAAAGAGTCACTGTGATGATGTACTATCAGAGAAAAGAGTCACTGTGATGATGTACTATCAGAGAAAAGAGTCACTGTGATGATGTACTATCAGAGAAAAGAGTCACTGTGATGATGTACTATCAGAGAAAAGAGTCACTGTGATGATGTACTATCAGAGAAAAGAGTCACTGTGATGATGTACTATCAGAGAAAAGAGTCACTGTGATGATGTACTATCAGAGAAAAGAGTCACTGTGATGATGTACTATCAGAGAAAAGAGTCACTGTGATGATGTACTGTCAGAGAAAAGAGTCACTGTGATGATGTACTATCAGAGAAAAGAGTCACTGTGATGATGTACTATCAGAGAAAAGAGTCACTGTGATGATGTACTATCAGAGAAAAGAGTCACTGTGATGATGTACTATCAGAGAAAAGAGTCACTGTGATGATGTACTATCAGAGAAAAGAGTCACTGTGATGATGTACTATCAGAGAAAAGGGTCACTGTGATGATGTACTATCAGAGAAACGAGTCACTGTGATGATGTACTATCAGAGAAAAGAGTCACTGTGATGATGTACTATCAGAGAAAAGAGTCACTGTGATGATGTACTATCAGAGAAACGCAAATCACAGCTTTTTCATTTCCTATTATTTTCAAATCTTACAAATTTATCTTATTGTACTCAGAGACCAATTTTAAAATGTCTACAAGCAGTAAGTTTTTTTTTAAATTAAATAGTTAAGAAATGTTTTAACTTCACATGCACAGTACCTTATTTTGTTTATCATCTGATGGAACACATGTAAGACTTTTAAAATATGTTTAGTCTCCCCTACCCTTAAATACTGAGTCAATAGTTGGACAGGTGGCGATTTAATTGTGGAACAATATTTGAATTTCGAGATATTTATTTTATTCCTTCTTCTTACAGACCTCTTCAGTCATCTCTGGCATCTTGTGAAGAGAAAAGCTGTCAAAAAAGTATACCATTTTTAATGAGGTAAGTAGACATTAATTAAGGTAGTGATGAGTAATAAACTGATCCAAGGGACACCATGAGTGAACCTTCATTGTTATTTTATACTCGTACAGTGCCTGCGGTTCATCCAGTGAGGGTTCGATTAATATATAGGGTCAAAAAGACTTTATTTCTATTAATTTAAGTATTACTCCCGTATCAATGATACCGCAGCAAATGATTAGGTTTCCTTTTCAATTACTGTTTTTTTCTTTTATTTCACCAACTTTATGAGGCGCTGTTGATAGAATGACTGTTTAACCCATTTTGTGACGGACAGACAGACAGACGACAGGCTCTTATAGTATAGATTGTATGTAAATTAATTCCGTATGATTTAATATTATATGTAAATTAATTTTGTATGATTTAATATAATATGTAATTTAATTCCGTATGATTTAATATAATATGTAAATTAATTCCGTATGATTTAATATAATATGTAAATTAATTCCGTATGATTTAATATAATATGTAAATTAATTCCGTATGATTTAATATAATATGTAAATTAATTCCGTATGATTTAATATAATATGTAAATTAATTCCGTATGATTTAATATAATATGTAAATTAATTCCGTATGATTTAATATAATATGTAATTTAATTCCGTATGATTTAATATAATATGTAAATTAATTCCGTATGATTTAATATAATAGGTACATAAATTAATTCCGTATGTCTTAATATAATATGTAAATTAATTCCGTATGATTTAATATAATAGGTACATAAATTAATTCCGTATGTCTTAATATAATATGTAAATTAATTCCGTATGATTTAATATAATAGGTACATAAATTAATTCCGTATGATTTAATATAATAGGTACATAAATTAATTCCGTATGTCTTTATATAATATGTAAATTAATTAATATTCCCTTTCGAAAATTCCCCGACGAATCGTCTGTCGACGAAATATCTGCACACACTGCGATCTAATCAGTACCGTACAAACTAATATCACCTGCAATTTAATAATACCTTATATGTTTTATTACAATATCCATTCATGTGCTTTTTAATTGTTAATGAGGAGGAGCCAATAGACAATAGTCGTATTTTGCCAATAATGTGAATACTGTCAAACACTGGTTATTGAACAGGAGATCAAACGTAGGGACTATCAAAGACGGAGTTGCTACGGCAACCGTAATGAGATGCGATACCTTTTGTTATTTCGAGAAAAAAGTATCTATTTGGAGTTAGGATTTAAACAGTCACTGTCTGGTGTCCTTATGTGGTATTAGCCCAGGCAAGAAGAATTTAGTCCTGGGATAGTAAGGGAATATCCCAGGCAAGAATATCCCAATAAGAAATTCTTTTTGACTGGGAAATTCCTATAATATTCCAGGAATAATCCATCTTGCCTGGGAAATTTCTATAATATTCCAGGAATAATCCATCTTGCCTGGGAAATTTCTATAATATTCCAGGAATAAATCTTTCTTGCCTGGTTGTTAATAATATAATTGATGGCGCTGTCTCCATGCATTGGCTATCATTTAAGAGTCGCTACATACTGTTGAAAGATTTACTGTGTTAAAAATAATAAAGTTTTCCGCAAATATTATTCAATATAAAAGAGTTAGACGAAATAACTGGAACACTACACATTTTAGTACTCTATTTTCTCTTTAAGATTTTATCTAAAATAGTGATCTGAGTTTTATTATGCTGCTATATATATTTATATTAATTTTTTATTATAAAGTATGTGCCACAAAAAAGGAAACCCGAATTAAACTGTTTATAACTTTGTAATAAATCAAGATATTTCAATTCATTTTTGTCACATTATGTTTTTTAATGTTTTTTATGTTTTTTAATGTTTTTTAATGTTTTTTTTAATGTTTTTTAATGTTTTTTAATGTTTTTTGATGTTTTTTAATGTTTTTTAATGTTTTTTAATGTTTTTTATGTTTTTTAATGTTTTTTAATGTTTTTTTAATGTTTTTTAATGTTTTTTATGTTTTTTAATGTTTTTTTTAATGTTTTTTAATGTTTTTTAATGTTTTTTGATGTTTTTTAATGTTTTTTATTGTTTTTTAATGTTTTTTAAAGTTTTTTAAAGTTTTTTTATGTTTTTTTATGTTTTTTTATGTTTTTTTATGTTTTTTTATGTTTTTTATGTTTTTTTATGTTTTTTTTATGTTTTTTAATGTTTTTTTTAATGTTTTTTAATGTTTTTTATTGTTTTTTAATGTTTTTTAATGTTTTTTAATGGTTTTTAATGGTTTTTAAAGTTTTTTATTGTTTTTTATTGTTTTTTAATGTTTTTTAATGTTTTTTAATGTTTTTTAATGGTTTTTAATGGTTTTTAATGTTTTTTAATGTTTTTTATTGTTTTTTAATGTTTTTTAATGTTTTTTTAATGTTTTTTAATGGTTTTTAATGGTTTTTAATGGTTTTTTACACTTTAAATTGATTATAAAAATAATTTGATTAAGAAATTAGACAGGAGCTTCAAGTAATTGTTTTTACATAAAATTAACTAGTGATTTAAAAAAAGTTTAAATGATAACTTCGATTTAATAAAAATAATAAAAAATATAAGGATTATTTGCGACCCATTTTTCACAACTTGTTGTCATGGCTCTTATGATTAACTCAAGATTATATTTCACTCGAGAATCTATTTTTAGGCCATGTAAATAATTAGCTAGAGATTAATAGGCTTCATCATCTAAATAAGCTCACAGAAAATTAATCATCTGAGATTCTGAGAGAAGGCCGTTCAATGCTATATCCAATTGCAATTATCATGCCGCTGAACCGTTCTTGTAAATAATTATCAGCGACTATGTATCGTCCTGCGTCTTGTAGCCGGATTAATTTAATTCCGATTTTAATTTTAGCATTTAAAAGTAGCGAGATAAATTGTTTATTCAAAAGCTGTAAACAATTTCCACCGAGAATATTTCCTTTATAATAAATAGGTCCAATTCACAAATCAAAGCTATGTTTTTTCTCTACACACGTTGCTTCTCATAGACATTTTCTTCAAACGGGTGATTCTTAGGGGCCTATTGCCTTAGATCAATAATCATTACCGACGCAAAATTGCAGAAAATACTGATTTAGGTGACTTTTATTCATTTATTTTTTTGTAATCTTGTTACTCGTATAACTCAAAAAATAATCAAACAAATTGCCTGAAATTTTGGTGGGACGATTGGTCAATGTTGTCCAACAACCATTTGGTTTGGATTTTGGGAGTGATCCGGTCAAAGGTCAAGGTCATTTATAACTTAAAGATTATAGCATGGTCAATGTCATTTATAAGCGGTGGAGAAGGTATGCGCTCTACTACAGTGCCCGTCATCTAATTCCTCTACACTCTTCACGTTACAATTTCTACCGACCGTCATCATTTCTTTGAAAAAATAAGTACCAATTACAGTAAAAGTAATTATCAACTTTTCTTAAATAATCCCGGGGTTTTCTGTGTTCCAATCCCTAAAATTCAATCAATGTTCTTCATCAAAAAATAAGTACGTTCTGAATAAAGCGAAGAAATGTCGAATCCAAACGAACCTGCGTATCACTTGGTTTCAACTCCTACTTTAATTGAATCTCGTAGGCGATTTTTAGCCTCGTGTGGGAATTCGTTGCATTGAAGTGCCAGAAACATGCTTAAATTGAGTTTTAACGTTATATAATTAAACGTCAAGAAACGTTTGATTATGTTTTCTGATTGAAACGTCAAAAATCCTGATCGCAACTAAGTGAAAATTCACAATTCGTATTTTCTCCTTTTTCACGTAGCTAAATATTTTACCTGTAAAGTGTTTGACAGGTAACTATAATACTTTATTCTGTATATAAAGTATATTGAAATAAAGTGTTTGACAGGTAACTATAATACTTTATTCTGTATATAAAGTATATTGAAATAAAGTGTTTGACAGGTAACTATAATACTATATTCTGTATATAAAGTATATTGAAATAAAGTGTTTGACAGGTAACTATAATACTTTATTCTGTATATAAAGTATATTGAAATAAAGTGTTTGACAGGTAACTATAATACTTTATTCTGTATATAAAGTATATTGAAATAAAGTGTTTGACAGGTAACTATATATAATACTTTATTCTGTATATAAAGTATATTGAAATAAAGTGTTTGACAGGTAACTATAATACTTTATTCTGTATATAAAGTATATTGAAATAAAGTGTTTGACAGGTAACTATAATACTTTATTCTGTATATAAAGTATATTGAAATAAAGTGTTTGACAGGTAACTATAATACTTTATTCTGTATATAAAGTATATTGAAATAAAGTGTTTGACAGGTAACTATAATACTTTATTCTGTATATAAAGTATATTGAAATAAAGTGTTTGACAGGTAACTATAATACTTTATTCTGTATATAAAGTATATTGAAATAAAGTGTTTGACAGGTAACTATAATACTTTATTCTGTATATAAAGTATATTGAAATAAATCTCCCAGGTGTATTCTCTCCAATAAAACTGGTTTCAAAACTCTAGCTTCTTTAGTTTTCATTTTTTTAGAAGAGAAAAGGGTCAGATCACCCTGTATATGCAAGAAGAAACAAATAATATTCCACTAGGGATGAACTCTTACGGTGAAGAACATTCATACAATATCTATTTACAGTCAATACAAATAATATTCCACTAGGGATGAACTCTTACGGTGAAGAACATTCATACAATATCTATTTACAGTCAATACAAATAATATTCCACTAGGGATGAACTCTTACGGTGAAGAACATTCATACAATATCTATTTACAGTCAATACAAATAATATTCCACTATGGATGAACTCTTACGGTGAAGAACATTCATACAATATCTATTTACAGTCAATACAAATAATATTCCACTAGGGATGAACTCTTACGGTGAAGAACATTCATACAATATCTATTCACAGTCAATACAAATAATATTCCACTAGGGATGAACTCTTACGGTGAAGAACATTCATACAATATCTATTTACAGTCAATACAAATAATATTCCACTAGGGATGAACTCTTACGGTGAAGAACATTCATACAATATCTATTTACAGTCAATACAAATAATATTCCACTAGGGATGAACTCTTACGGTGAAGAACATTCATACAATATCTATTTACAGTCAATACAAATAATATTCCACTAGGGATGAACTCTTACGGTGAAGAACATTCATACAATATCTATTTACAGTCAATACAAATAATATTCCACTAGGGATGAACTCTTACGGTGAAGAACATTCATACAATATCTATTTACAGTCAATACAAATAATATTCCACTAGGGATGAACTCTTACGGTGAAGAACATTCATACAATATCTATTTACAGTCAATACAAATAATATTCCACTAGGGATGAACTCTTACGGTGAAGAACATTCATACAATATCTATTTACAGTCAATACAAATAATATTCCACTAGGGATGAACTCTTACGGTGAAGAACATTCATACAATATCTATTTACAGTCAATACAAATAATATTCCACTAGGGATGAACTCTTACGGTGAAGAACATTCATACAATATCTATTTACAGTCAATACAAATAATATTCCACTAGGGATGAACTCTTACGGTGAAGAACATTCATACAATATCTATTTACAGTCAATACAAATAATATTCCACTAAAGATGAACTCTTACTGTGAAGAACATTCATACAATATCTATTTACAGTCAATACAAATAATATTCCACTAGGGGTGAACTCTTACGGTGAAGAACATTCATACAATATCTATTTACAGTCAATACAAATAATATTCCACTAGTGATGAACTCTTACGGTGAAGAACATTCATACAATATCTATTTACAGTCAATACAAATAGTATTCCACTAGGGATGAACTCTTACGGTGAAGAACATTCATACAATATCTATTTACAGACAATACAAATAATATTCCACTAGGAATGAACTCTTACGGTGAAGAACATTCATACAATATCTATTTACAGTCAATACAAATAATATTCCACTAGGAATGAACTCTTACGGTTAAGAACATTCATACAATATCTATTTACAGTCAATACAAATAATATTCCACTAGGGATGAACTCTTACGGTTAAGAACATTCATACAATATCTATTTACAGTCAATACAAATAATATTCCACTAGGGATGAACTCTTACGGTGAAGAACATCCATACAATATCTATTTACGGATCTTTCCTATTTGATGACTCCACCAAATTTAATTTAAATTAATTTTTTAAAAGTATTTTTGTCCATAGAATCCTAAAATCATAACCGTTTTTTGTGAAAGATCTCTATTTATAGTCAATAGAAATTATTAAAATGTGTTAAATGATATCGAAAAATGAGGTGACGAATTCGTCCATTCCGTCTTTTTTTGGGTCAATGAAATAAAATAATATTTATTCAGAGCATTTGACCTAGACGTACGTTCTCTAATGCAGTTGGAACGGAACTGGGACGCAAAACATAGACCACTGGCGCTATATAGCATATTTAATGATATTCAATTATAGTACCTATGTAGATAATGATACATAGGGAGTCAGAAATCAATGCGAATGTTAATTAATCTCTATGTGTGCTTTAGTAGTGATGTACATATGAATACAGATTAGAAAAAAACACAGGTGTGATCATCGCACCCAGCTGGAAAAATGATATCGTCTGTAATAGTCCATTACGGTGAATATTGTCCGGTTTCAGGAAAATTCGGTCCAGGCACTTTTGGTCTCGTTTTATAATGATTTTATTGCAGATCAGTATTAGATAAAGTTGAAATTATGTATACTAAAATGTGTAGTTTATTTATTAAAAGTGGATAACATCATTAACTGTTGTAAAATGATACGTAACATTAGTCATTTTGACATTTTTTCAACATGAGATTTGAGCGGAAAATTCGGTCTCGGTACTTTCGGTCTGAGGTTTAATATAAACTTACTAGTGTACTTTCCCGTTAAAAATAACGGGTCATCATCAATACCAATTTATTACCCGTTATTAGGTTACTTTTAATGAATTCAATTAGAATTATATTTTCTGCATAGTCTAATTTATTTTGTATATAAAATACATTTGAAAATTGAATAAAAACAGGGGAATTTAAATACCAAGTCAATATATTCCCGTGCGTATCATAGTTACATTCTTCATGTTTAATACTCATAGTGTAAAATCGGACACCAAATAAATAAATAAACTCACGAGAGAAATTATTAGTATAGATTAGTAAGATGTAACGGGGGTGAACCCCTTTCTAGGTCATAAACCCATCTTGAAGTGTGCTGTACAACAAACTAGCGGACCGATTTTTCCAGATCAAATTTTCCAAACCGAAATTTCCGAGACCAAATTTTTCGGCCACCGTATTGATGGTATTTTATCGTAAAATATCACACTTTATCATCGAGAGATATTTGTCAGGAATGTCCGACGAAAGTCGATGGACTGTGTTTTTAATTTATGATGAATTACTGTTGTATTTTTGTCTAATTATTTTGCGTCATCGACAGACAATCATTTTAATCATCGATTATAATTAAGTCTGATTATACCAGTAATTATTTAGTCATAGTACACCATTTTGATAGTTTGAAAATTTAATTGCGTCAGTGCTTTATTTCGTGATGTTTGGTTTGAATGTTTAAAAATAGCAATGGTAAAATATTAAATATATAATTGTAGACAATAATGAAATATGTATTTATGTATTATTGTTGATGTAGGGTTAGGTTCGAGTTATCGGACGGTTCCACATTTCCGATTGTATGAAATTTTTTATAATAATTCCTATTTAATTTTAATTATTATATAATGATCGGTAATATGGAACTGATCGATAACTCAGAACTTACCCCACTTCAGTTTTTTTTAATACTTTCCATAATTGCAGAGCAACTCTTAAATATGAATTGAAATCAATTTTAAAAAAACATAACTTTATATAATATGCTTTATGAATCATAGATCTTAAGAATATCACAGACGAAATGAAATGGTATCGAATACTATATACCGCTGGTGTAGAACCATTCAATACTCTTTAATTCTCTCCGTCTATAATATTCTCTATGATTTATAAAGCATATTGTCACAACCCTTTTCCAAATGCTCAATTATCCTTACTAATTTATGGAAAATCTTATCTAGGCAATTATAGAAATAAAGTTTGTTTTAATGACTGTCAAATACATGGATTAAATGGATTAAAGTTCATCAACCCCGTGAGTGTGATAGGGAAGATTGAGCTATCTTCCCCCCTCAATCTTCTATGACCCCACCATACCTTTCCCCTCTCAATCTTCTATGACCCCACCATACCTTTCCCCTCTCAATCTTCTATGACCCCACCATACCTTTCCCCTCTCAATCTTCTATGACCCCACCATACCTTTCCCCTCTCAATCTTCTATGGCCCCACCATACCTTTCCCCTCTCAATCTTCTATGGCCCCACCATACCATTCCCCTCTCAATCTTCTATGACCTCACCATACCTTCCCCCTCTCAATCTTCTATGGCCCCACCATACCATTCCCCTCTCAATCTTCTATGACCTCACCATACCTTCCCCCTCTCAATCTTCTATGGCCCCACCATACCTTTCCCCTCTCAATCTTCTATGGCCCCACCATAACTTTCCCCTCTCAATCTTCTATGGCCCCACCATAACTTTCCCCTCTCAATCTTCTATGGCCCCACCATACCTTTCCCCTCTCAATCTTCTATGGCCCCACCATACCTTTCCCCTCTCAATCTTCTATGGCCCCACCATACCTTTCCCTTTTGCAATCACAGCATACACTGTTGTTTGTTTTTTAATTAATTCCATCTGCTGCATTTTGCAATAGTCGTTATTTTACTCTTAACACATTAGTAATTGTACTGTAATTACAGTATATGTTTATCTACATAATTACCTCATACATGATTAATAGCTATTACCTTGAACTATCACTGGGGTAAGTTACTAGTTATTGAACAGTTACACATTTACGGTGATATTAGAGAAAAATACATGATGATTATCGTTATTTTGGTATCCAGGATACCTGAAAGTACCATGCCTACCAATTATTATTAAATTTGAATAATGAATTATATGTTTATGACATGATCGAAAATGTGGAATTGTTTTATAACTCAGAATTTACCCTATACTGATTTTATTAGATACACTAATGTAATAACAAATAATAAATATTCTATAAAAACAAAATAACAATATATACATTTTATAAAATATAATAAATGAATATTATATAACATATAGCAACATTTACTTTTGAAAATAGTTTCATCTAGTCAAGAGAAGCAGTTAGTCAAGAGAAGCAGTTAGTCAAGAGTAGCAGTTAGTCAAGAGTAGCAGTTAGTCAAGAGTAGCAGTTAGCCAAGAGTAGCATTTAGTCAAGAGTAGCAGTTAGTCAAGAGAATCAGTTAGTCAAGAGTAGCAGTTAGTCAAGAGAAGCAGTTAGTCAAGAGTAGCAGTTAGACAAGAGTAGCAGTTAGTCAAGAGAAGCAGTTAGTCAAGAGTAGCAGTTAGTCAAGAGAAGCAGTTAGTCAAGAGTAGCAGTTAGTCGAGAGTAGCAGTTAGTCAAGAGTAACAGTTAGCCAAGAGTAGCATTTAGTCAAGAGTAGCAGTTAGTCAAGAGAAACAGTTAGTCAAGAGTAGCAGTTAGTCAAGAGAAGCAGTTAGTCAAGAGTAGCAGTTAGACAAGAGTAGCAGTTAGTCAAGAGAAGCAGTTAGTCAAGAGTAGCAGTTAGTCAAGAGTAGCAGTTAGTCAAGAGTAGCAGTTAGTCAAGAGTAGCAGTTAGTCAAGAGTAGCAGTTAGTCAAGAGTAGCAGTTAGTCGAGAGTAGCAGTTAGACAAGAGTAGTAGTTAGTCAAGAGAAGCAGTTAGTCAAGAGAAGCAGTTAGTCGAGAGTAGCAGTTAGACAAGAGTAAAATATAGTCAAGAGTAGCTAGTTAAGAGTAGTAGCTAGTCAAGAGTAGCTAGTTAAGAGTAGTAGCTAGTCAAGAGTAGCTAGTTAAGAGTAGTAGTTAGTCAAGAGTAGCAGTTAATCAAGAGTAGGAGTTAGCCAAGAGTAGCAGTTAGACAAGAGTAGCAGTTAGTCAAGAGAATAAGTTAGTCGAGAGTAGCAGTTAGACAAGAGTAGTAGTTAGTCAAGAGAAGCAGTTAGTCAAGAGAAGCAGTTAGTCGAGAGTAGCAGTTAGACAAGAGTAAAATATAGTCAAGAGTAGCTAGTTAAGAGTAGTAGCTAGTCAAGAGTAGCTAGTTAAGAGTAGTAGTTAGTCAAGAGTAGTATCTAGTCAAGAGTAAAATATATTCAAGAGTAGCTAGTCGAGAGTAGCAGTTAGTCAATAGTAGCAGTTAGTCAAGAGAAGCAGTTAGTCAAGAGTAGCAGTTAGCCAAGAGTAGCAGTTAGTCAAGAGTAGCAGTTAGTCAAGAGTAGCATCTAGTTTAAGAGTAGCATCTAGTCAAGAGTAGCATCTAGTCAAGAGTAGCATCTAGTCAAGAGTAGCATCTAGTCAAGAGTAGCATCTAGTCAAGAGTAGCATCTAGTCAAGAGTAGCATCTAGTCAAGAGTAGCATCTAGTCAAGAGTAGCATCTAGTCAAGAGTAGTTAGTCAAAGTCAAGAATAGAAGTGAGTCATGAGTAGCATCTAGTCAAGATTAGTTAGTCAAAGTCAAGAATAGAAGTGAGTCAAGAGTAGCATCTAGTCAAGAGTAGCATCTAGTCAAGAGTAGCATCTAGTCAAGAGTAGCATCTAGTCAAGAGTAGCATCTAGTCAAGAGTAGTTAGTCAAAGTCAAGAATAGAAGTGAGTCAAGAGTAGCATCTAGTCAAGAGTAGCTTCTAGTCAAGAGTAGCATCTAGTCAAGAGTAGTTAGTCAAAGTCAAGAATAGAAGTGAGTCAAGAGTAGCATCTAGTCAAGAGTAGCATCTAGTCAAGAGTAACATCTAGTCAAGAGTAGCATCTAGTCAAGAGTAGCATCTAGTCAAGAGTAGCATCTAGTCAAGAGTAGTATCTAGTCAAGAGTAGCATCTAGTCAAGAGTAGCTAGTCAAAGTCAAGAATAGAAGTGAGTCAAGAGTAGCATCTAGTAAAGAGTAGCATCTAGTCAAGAGTAGCATCTAGTCAAGAGTAGTTAGTCAAAGTCAAGAATAGAAGTGAGTCAAGAGTAGCCGTTGGTGAAGTATATTATCTATAGCATATTCAACGTGTATAGCAGTTTAAATTTACTCTGTCACAGCTGTTCTAGTTCATATCATTTCACAGAGGGATCCAAACCAACAATAGCTGTACGAACACCTGTAGGTACCAACCTTCTAAAGTCTAGAATACCTGTGTATTTTTATACTTTTTAGGTGGTTATGGAGAAAAGTGATGAAATCTGAACCGCAGGAATATAATCTCAGAGAAAACGATTTATTCCTCCTAAGAAACTATCTATTCCTTGGATGAACATATAAAAATTTCGCCCTGATTCCAGACATACTTTTTATACCTAACCAAGAGCTTCCGGTGTGAATTTGAGTTGTTGAATTGTTATTATATATAAAAGTTAAGTATTTTGCTGAATAAGGAAATGAAGGTCAAATTACGCAGCGTAGTTAGTACCATAGTAAATAAATAGAGAAGTTTGCCAAGTTTCGAATTCATTGACGGTGAACTTGATCCATTCTTCAGAAACGATGTAAACAAATGACGTCACACAGAGTACTGTCAAATATTATAAGTATTATTAGTTGAATATTATAAGTGAATAGAGTGTAAAACGCGATAAAAACACAATTTTAAATAAACAACAATAAATTGAACATTTGTTTTATTAATAGCACATTTCTTATTAAGAACAAATGGAAAATATTCTGAGTGACGTCATACAGAGTATTTTCGAATGTTCCAATATTGTATTCAGTAAACTTTTCTCTATTTATTTACTATGGTTAGTATACTGTAAACATGATTAGTGTACTGCCCATAGTTATTGACTATTTATTTCTTGTACAGCTTAACAAATTATCTATGCTGATAATTTCCCTCGTGTGTTTATTTATTTATTTGGTGTCCACTTTTACACTACGGGTATTAAACATGAAGAATGTAACTATGATACGCACGGGAATATATTGACTTGATATTTAAATTACCTTATTTTTATTCAATTTTTAAATATTATTTTCTATAAAATTAATTAGACTATGAAGAAAATTTTATTTTAATAGAATTAATTAAAAGTAACCTAATAACGGGTAATAAATTGGACACGTTATTTTTAACAGGCAAGTACACTAGTCTATAATATAAACCCTCTTAATAAATTGATATCACGATGTTTTGAAGATAAAAACCTGGTTCATATAGCAATGCTGTTTATTGTTTTGTTCGCATTTTTCTGTAAGAATTCTCAATAAATTGCTTCAATTTTTAATAATCGGCTTCACAATACTGAGGGTAAGTACCGAGTTATCGGACGGTTACACATTGTCGATCATATAAAAAGACATGGTACTTCGTTACTTTACTTGGTATCCATGATACCTGCAGGTGGTATCCATTATTTAAATTGGTATCCTTGATACCTGCAGGTGGTATCCATTATTTAAATTGGTATCCATGATACCTGAAGGAGGTATCCATTATTTAAATTGGTATCCATGATACATGAAGGAGGTATCTATTATTGAAATTGGTATCAATGATACCTGAAGGAGGTATCTATTATTTAAATTGGTATCCATGATACCTGAAGGGGGTATCCATTATTTAAATTGGTATCCATGATACCTGAAGGAGGTATCCATTATTTAAATTGGTATCCATGATACATGAAGGAGGTATCTATTATTTAAATTGGTATCCATGATACATGAAGGAGGTATCTATTACTTAAATTGGTATCCATGATACCTGAAGGGGGTATCTATTATTTTTTAAATTGGTATCCATGATACCTGAAGGGGGTATCCATCATTTAAATTGGTATCCTTGATACCTGAAGGGGGTATCCATCATTTAAATTGGTATCCATGATACCTCCAGGTATCATATAAACCAAAAAGTTACCATGTAAAGTTATGTTTTGTATTCTTATATAAATGAAATTGTGGAACCGTCCGATAATTCAAACTTCATCTAATATAATATACCAGCATGTGTGACGTGGCACTTATGGAGACTAGAATTGGAGTCACTGAGTACCCGGTGTACTAACCGGGGAATGACTTTACTGTTTACACTAGCACGGGAGGTGGCGCTTAAGGAATCATATCTTCATCGTGGCAACCCTTTTGTGTATTGTTACTAATCTAGTTATTAAATAACGTTTGGAAGTAAAAATTAGAAGCCTCCTGTTGCAAAATGTTAACGAAAACACGTGAGTTTAAAAAGAACGTTTAAAAAAGGGCAAAGAAGTCGCTGGTTCGTAAACACTTGGAGTATGCCGTGCAATTCTGGTCTCCAACATACCGTTGTGCCGTGGAGCGCTTCGAGCGAGTCCAAGCCAGGGCGACCAAGTTGGTCCCGGAGATTAGAAACAAAGGTTATGACCTAGAGTAAAAAAGGTAAGTTCACTAAAAAACTCTAGTGGAATGTCGTTTTTAGTATATGTTGACGTGGCATGGCCGTTTATTATTAAACAATAATTTTCTTACGATGCATCTTTGTTTTGGGCTGACTGCAACTTCGCTCTCTTGCCTCTGATCTATTTTATAGCCTCCTCCGCCTGCGGTGGTTTCATCAAGGTAGAGTAAAAAAGTGTGGTAGAGACAATCTAGTGTGAGGCTTGAGGGTGGGAGAGCTTATGTGGAAGTGTGATGTCTGAATCACTGGTGCTAGAGGGGATTTTTCGACGGCGATCGCAAACGTGTCATGCTCTGCGCCTTATTACGGGCATGCCAGTACTGCGTTCCACTCTTTTCCGTCTCGTTGACCCTAGTTGTAGCCTGAAGCCCATGTACCAAGTTTCGGCCTGGTAGATGGGAGGTTATCTACTATCTCTCTTTACTATCTCTTTACTATCTCTCTTTACTATCTCTTTACTATCTCTCTTTACTATCTCTTTACTCTCTCTTTACTATCTCTTTTTACTATCACTCTTTACTATCTATCTTTACTATCTCTTTACTATCTCTCTTTACTATCTCTTTTTACTATATCTTTTTACTATCTCTTTAGTATCTCTCTTTACTATCTCTCTTTATTATCTCTCTTAACTATCTCTCTTTACTATCTCTTTACTATCTCTTTACTATCTCTTTACTATCTCTTTACTATCTCTTTACTATCTCTCTTTACTAACTCTCTTTACTATCTCTCTTTACTATCTCTCTTTACTATCTCTCTTTACTATCTCTCTTTGCTATCTCTCTTTACTATCTCTCTTTACTATCTCTCTTAACTATCTCTCTTTACTATCTCTTTACTATCTCTTTGCTATCTCTTTGCTATCTCTTTACTATCTCTCTTTACTATCTCTTTACTATCTCTCTTTACTATATCTTTACTATCTCTCTTTACTATCTCTTTACTATCTCTCTTTACTATCTTTCTTTACTCTCTCTTTACTATCTCTTCACTATCTCTTTACTATCTCTTTACTATCTCTTTACTACCTCTTCACTATCTCTTTAATATCTCTTCACTCTCTCTTTACTATCTATTTACTATCTCTTCACTCTCTCTTTACTATCTCTTTATTATCTCTCTTTAATATCTCTTTACTATCTCTTGACTATCTCTTTACTATCTCTTTACTATCTCTTTAATATCTCTTTACTATCTCTTTAATATCTCTTTACTATCTCTTTACTATCTCTTTACTATCTCTTTACTATCTCATTAATATCTCTTTACTATCTCTTACTATCTCTTTACTATCTCTTTACTACCTCTTCACTATCTCTTCACTCTCTCTTTACTATCTCTTTACTATCTCTTTACTACCTCTTCACTATCTCTTTAATATCTCTTCACTCTCTCTTTACTATCTATTTACTATCTCTTCACTCTCTCTTTACTATCTCTTTATTATCTCTCTTTAATATCTCTTTACTATCTCTTTACTATCTCTTCAATATCTCTTTACTATCTCTTTACTATCTCTTTACTATCTCTTTACTATCTCTTTACTATCTCTTTACTATCTCTTCACTATCTCTACTAACCTAAGTAGGTATAATGACTTTTTTATCATCCCCAATTTGTTCAATACCACAAGTGTTTTATATTATTTCACAACCCCATTTTTTTTATCATTGATTTTACCATTAACAACATCTCGATTTCACTGTTCTTCTTCACATTTAACAACGTTTGTTTCTTTCCAGTAAAAACTAGTAACTCTACCAATTCTCACTCACATCTATCCAATTTCCAGAACAAACATTGTAACAGTAAAAGATTATTATTTGGTTAACAATTAGCTGGTGATTCATTTTGGGATGAGGTGGGGCGAACTGGCTAGCGTGTCGCTACCCATCATTAGTACATATATATTAATAATGGAGACGCAAAAGTTTGGGTCACAATTGTAGGTATCTAGACATATAGGTATATATATATATATACATCAGAGGGTGAGTATAAATGACGTGTACTATTTCAGTCGCGTATCTGCCGTGCTGTGGAGAGCTCGTACTGTAGTGCCGCTCCACTCTCAAACTCTGGTGTCGCATTCTATGGACTTCTAAAATGGATACAAATATTATGGTGAGGATTGTATGTAAGGATTTATTAAATAGGATAATTATAAACCATTAATTGATTAGGTATATTTTTCGTGATGAATGAGTAAAATTCATGATTAATAATATGGTGCATCCGGCATGCTTTTATTTTATAATTGCTACCATGCAACCTATTATTATACCTATAAACGTTATCACTATTTTGGCGTTTAGATACGTTATCTGATAGCAGGGAATTTATTATTAGTCTATTTAGTAATTTGAAAAAATTATCTAGGGGGAAATTTAACTTGAGTAGGGTACGTTTCGATTTATCAAGTAGATCCACATTGTCGATCATGTGAGGAAAATGTGTATAATTTAATATTTTAACTGGTTATTTCAAATGGTATCCTTGATACCATCATCACACCCGTAACCTGCGGTTATCTGAGATACTTGCAGGTATCATGGATACCTGCAGAAAGAAGGAATTAAATAGAACTTATTTTTATTTTCGGTCGTAAATATGACACCGTTCGTATACTTGGAATCATTTTTTTTTAAATACAATATTTCTCCAATGGAACCTAACTTAAATTTATGAAACCGGAAAATATTGATCCTTTTATAATTTATTATTTTTGCGATTGATTGATGATTGTACTGACCAAAATAAGATAGGGGAAGATAACTAAATGGCGTTTATTTGGTTGAGTTATCGGAGGGTTGATTCAACCATGATTCATAGAGTTGTTGACAAGTTTTCTAAGTTGAAATGATCATTTTACACAGTTGTTAGTTCACCATTTTGTGGACGTGGAAGAATGCAATAGAGAACACTTGTTTCGATAACCAAAACCTTTTTAGAGAAAATAATGTGTACCTAGTGTAGTCTGTACCTAGTCTGTCATTGGCTAATGGTACATAGTGTATACCTAGTTTGTTATTGGTTAATGGTACCTAGTTTGTGATTGGTTAATGGTAGCTAGTTTGTCATTGGCTAATGGTACCTAGTTTGTCATTGGCTGATGGTACCTAGTCTGTCATCCGCTAATGGTACCTAGTTTGTGATTGGTTAATGGTACCTAGTTTGTCATTGGCTAATGGTACCTAGTTTGTCATTGGCTAATGGTACATAGTTTGTGATTAGTTAATGGTACCTAGTTTGTCATTGGTTAATGGTACCTAGTTTGTGATTGGTTAATGGTACCTAGTTTGTGATTGGTTAATGGTACCTAGTTTGTCATTGGCTAATGGTACCTAGTTTGTCATTGGCTAATGGTACATAGTTTGTAATTAGTTATTGGTACCTAGTTTGTGATTGGCTAATGGTACCTAGTTTGTGATTGGCTAATGGTACATAGTTTGTCATTGGCTAATGGTACCTAGTTTGTCATTGGCTAATGGTACCTAGTTTGTCATTGGCTAATGGTACCTAGTTTGTCATTGGCTAATGGTACATAGTTTGTGATTAGTTAATGGTACCTAGTTTGTGATTGGTTAATGGTACCTAGTTTGTGATTAGTTAATGGTACCTAGTTTGTGATTGGCTAATGGTACATAGTTTGTGATTAGTTAATGGTACCTAGTTTGTGATTGGTTAATGGTACCTAGTATGTGATTGGCTAATGGTACCTAGTTTGTCATTGGCTAATGGTACCTAGTCTGTCATCCGCTAATGGTACCTAGTTTGTGATTGGCTAATGGTACCTAGTTTGCCATTGGCTAATGGTACATAGTTTGTCATTGGCTAATGGTACCTAGTTTGTCATTGGCTAATGGTACCTAGTTTGTCATTGGCTAATGGTACCTAGTTTGTCATTGGCTAATGGTACCTAGTTTGTGATTGGCTAATGGTACCTAGTTTGTCATTGGCTAATGGTACCTAGTTTGTCATTGGCTAATGGTACCTAGTTTGTCATTGGCTAATGGTACCTAGTTTGTGATTGGCTAATGGTACCTAGTTTGTCATTGGCTAATGGTACCTAGTTTGTCATTGGCTAATGGTACCTAGTTTGTGATTAGTTAATGGTACCTAGTTTGTGATTGGTTAATGGTACCTAGTTTGTGATTGGCTAATGGTACCTAGTTTGTGATTGGTTAATGGTACCTAGTTTGTGATTGGTTGTATTAGTAACTAGTTTCTTATTGGTATATATATATTTATTCTCTTTTTTTTTCAATAATTTTTTTTCAATAAAATTAAAATCCATTAAATTCGATATTAAATCCATTTCTGCTAACATAATTCTATATAAAATGTTTGTAAATTTATATGAGTTTAATATTAAATAGTATAACTGTTGATATATTTAATTAGTTGATATTAAATACATTAAATAGCTATCTCTAAATAAAGAATTAAATAGCATTAATTAATGACAAATATTGTCATAATTGACACAGTTTACCCTTGAGGCCGTTTCGTTTTCTTTGATATTTTCTAGCAGAATTTTCTCCATCAGTTGTTATATACTTACATGCCCTGATTTATAGAAAATAATAAATCAAAAATAAGAACAGTAATTGACTTATATATTTACTCAAACAACTCTTCTTTTAAATAAATATTTGTTAGTTAATTAAATAATTAGTAGTGACTTTTAACAAACAGGTATGGTATAATTTATATCTTCAAACTGAGTTTATAAATCAACTCTTGGTTCTTTTAAGTATGTTGCCCGAACACCCCTTGCTTTTCTCAGGCACCCCCTGAGCATTGTATTGCATTGAAATAGATTGGAAAGATACAGTATATTTGGTTACTATGATATGAGAAAATGGCAAATATACTTCATGTATATTCTGCATGATATTAATAGCAAGAATCGAACTTATAAGTAACATATAAAACAGTCATCCCAGACACTTCTTATAAACAATCCAGGCCCCAAAGAGGTGTGAGGATAGCGATAGGGTTATGTTTTTTAACTACGAGGTCTTATAGTTTTGTGTTAGGTAGGCTCGTAGGCTTCATTTACTATCACCTCTTCATTTTCCTCTTAGATTTTGTGTTAGGTAGACTCTTAGGCTTCATTTACTATCACCTCTTCATTTTCCTCTTAGATTTTGTGTTAGGTAGACTCGTAGGCTTCATTTACTATCACCTCTTCATTTTCCTCTTAGATTTTGTGTTAGGTAGACTCTTAGGCTTCATTTACTATCACCTCTTCATTTTCCTCTTATATATTTTGAGTTAGGTAGACTCGTAGTCTTCCTTTACTATCACCTCTTCATTTTCCTCTTATATATTTTGAGTTAGGTAGACTCGTAGGCTTCATTTACTATCACCTCTTCATTTTCCTCTTATATTTTGTGTTAGGTAGACTCGTAGGCTTCATTTACTATCACCTCTTCATTTTCCTCTTATATATTGTGTTAGGTAGACTCGTAGGCTTCATTTACTATCACCTCTTCATTTTCCTCTTATATTTTGTGTTAGGTAGACTCGTAGGCTTCATTTACTATCACCTCTTCATTTTCCTCTTAGATTTTGTGTTAGGTAGACTCGTAGGCTTCATTTACTATCACCTCTTCATTTTCCTCTTATATATTTTGAGTTAGGTAGACTCGTAGGCTTCATTTACTATCACCTCTTCATTTTCCTCTTAGATTTTGTGTTAGGTAGACTCGTAGACTTCATTTACTATCACCTCTTCATTTTCCTCTTAGATTTTGTGTTAGGTATGCTCGTATATGCTTCATTTACTATCACCTCTTCATTTTCCTCTTAGATTTTGTGTTAGGTAGACTCGTAGGCTTCATTTACTATCACCTCTTCATTTTCCTCTTAGATTTTGTGTTAGGTAGACTCGTAGGCTTCATTTACTATCACCTCTTCATTTTCCTCTTATATTTTGTGTTAGGTAGACTCGTAGGCTTCATTTACTATCACCTCTTCATTTTCCTCTTAGATTTTGTGTTAGGTATGCTCGTATATGCTTCATTTACTATCACCTCTTCATTTTCCTCTTAGATTTTGTGTTAGGTAGACTCGTATGCTTCATTTACTATCACCTCTTCATTTTCCTCTTAGATTTTGTGTTCGGTATGCTCGTATGCTTCATTTACTATCACCTCTTCATTTTCCTCTTAGAATTTGTGTTAGGTAGACTCGTAGGCTTCATTTACTACCACCTCTTCATTTTCCTCTTAGATTTTGTGTTCGGTATGCTCGTATGCTTCATTTACTATCACCTCTTCATTTTCCTCTTAGAATTTGTGTTAGGTAGACTCGTAGGCTTCATTTACTATCACCTCTTCATTTTCCTCTTAGATTTTGAGTTAGGTAGACTCGTAGGCTTCATTTACTATCACCTCTTCATTTTCCTCTTATATATTTTGAGTTAGGTAGACTCGTAGTCTTCCTTTACTATCACCTCTTCATTTTCCTCTTATATATTTTGAGTTAGGTAGACTCGTAGGCTTCATTTACTATCACCTCTTCATTTTCCTCTTATATTTTGTGTTAGGTAGACTCGTAGGCTTCATTTACTATCACCTCTTCATTTTCCTCTTATATTTTGTGTTAGGTAGACTCGTAGGCTTCATTTACTATCACCTCTTCATTTTCCTCTTATATTTTGTGTTAGGTAGACTCGTAGGCTTCATTTACTATCACCTCTTCATTTTCCTCTTAGATTTTGTGTTAGGTAGACTCGTAGGCTTCATTTACTATCACCTCTTCATTTTCCTCTTATATATTTTGAGTTAGGTAGACTCGTATGCTTCATTTACTATCACCTCTTCATTTTCCTCTTAGATTTTGTGTTAGGTAGACTCGTAGACTTCATTTACTATCACCTCTTCATTTTCCTCTTAGATTTTGTGTTAGGTATGCTCGTATATGCTTCATTTACTATCACCTCTTCATTTTCCTCTTAGATTTTGTGTTAGGTAGACTCGTAGGCTTCATTTACTATCACCTCTTCATTTTCCTCTTAGATTTTGTGTTAGGTAGACTCGTAGGCTTCATTTACTATCACCTCTTCATTTTCCTCTTATATTTTGTGTTAGGTAGACTCGTAGGCTTCATTTACTATCACCTCTTCATTTTCCTCTTAGATTTTGTGTTAGGTATGCTCGTATATGCTTCATTTACTATCACCTCTTCATTTTCCTCTTAGATTTTGTGTTAGGTAGACTCGTATGCTTCATTTACTATCACCTCTTCATTTTCCTCTTAGATTTTGTGTTCGGTATGCTCGTATGCTTCATTTACTATCACCTCTTCATTTTCCTCTCAGAATTTGTGTTAGGTAGACTCGTAGGCTTCATTTACTACCACCTCTTCATTTTCCTCTTAGATTTTGTGTTCGGTATGCTCGTATGCTTCATTTACTATCACCTCTTCATTTTCCTCTTAGAATTTGTGTTAGGTAGACTCGTAGGCTTCATTTACTATCACCTCTTCATTTTCCTCTTAGATTTTGAGTTAGGTAGACTCGTAGGCTTCATTTACTATCACCTCTTCATTTTCCTCTTACATCCGTGAGAGCATTCACCAGTGCCTGTGTCCCTTTTCGTCACATTCTTTGGTGTGTGACTGCATTCACGGAGTAGCTTTTCTTCATCCATGAGCATTGTCACTGACTGGTTGTAGGTGAATTAGTTCACTTTTTTCTGTAACTGCTTCTTTCGATCCCTTGTATTTGTTAAAGATAAAAATTACGTTCTTTGTTTGATTGAGATACCCCTACAATACCAGGTGATATTTTCTATACATGGGTGTTACATTTTCTATAATAGAACAAGGAGTGACTGAATTATTTTATAGTCATCTCTTTTATGGCTCTACTCAGTTAGAGCTCTCGTGCATGATTCATGTCCTCTCTGGTTTTAAGAGTGTTCAGATCGATTTTAATATTTTGTCTCTACGATTCATATTTTTTAATAACCACAAATTGGAGATAAATTTTCGAAAATACCACTAATTTATTATAAAGCAATGGATGCTATATATCTTATCATAGTCTTTTCACATACTTCATCATAATGAATTAAGTATATTTGGATATATTTATATATTTAAATAAATATAAAAGGGTCTAGACTCCATATACAGTTATACACTACACAATATACAGGGTGTGGCAAAGCTCACATGCTATTGCTAAAAAATCAATTACGTTAAAACTTCTGATTAATTATAAACTAAGTAGAATGTTTTGATGTTCTTATTTAACTGTGATACTTTGGAAATGTTTACCGTTTAACCCTGGAACGTCCAAGGTACATCCACACAAAATAGTGTAAGTATGGATTTAAAACTGAAAGTTTCTGAAACTTCGTGCCTATAGTTATATACGACCTATTTATATATCGTGTAAATATGAATAAAGATAATGCAACAGGTTCAGTTCTATTTAGTTGTATAACATTAGTAACCAGGCGGGCATCTGAAGTTCAGATGAAGCAAAACAGGTGTTGTCTTATGTTTCACGCCAATCTAGAAAATCTCTTGCAGAAAATATTTGCTAATGACAGCCCAATCTTCTGAGATCAATTTCGTCCAGTTCGTGTTATTCAACAGAAAATAAAAGAGATGCTACTTTTGCCCTTCCAGAATAGACAGGAAATATAAGATGCAACGTCTGTCAATTAGTAGAGATCATAGTGTCAATATCTGATCTGAAAATCAAATATTTACAGGAGCTTTTAACTTTATAATTATAAGATGTCATATGAGGCCCGTCTGGTCTCTAATGCTAGACATTTTTTTCTAGGATTTTCTTTTTACCACAGATTCCATTAGCCTTAACATATCTGGATTAATGTTGAGGATAATACCTTTCCGATATTCGAATTACTGAGCCTATTAATGCAAACTTTATCCTTCAAATATCCCAATAAAAAACATAAAGAAAGAAGTAGTGTTGAAGCGATTGCAGGACGATGAGAGCGACTGTGTAAAACCTTATTTCTTCAGTTATATCATTACTCCATGGAACTGACGCCAAATTGCCATTCGAGTGACCCCAAAATAAGGAATTAATTGTCCTGCAAGACGCGATGTAGTTTAGGCCACTGGCTCACCACATGAGACGGAAATCTATAAGAGATCTATAGTTGCCCAAATAACATCACCAAAACGAGATACATACTGGAAGACCAAAGCTGGATACGAAGTATTTAATTAAACTAACCAGCTCTGACTTTCTACTAGATCATTGGATCGAGTTCTAATACAAATGAAATATCATCCAAATGAAATTCAACTTACCGCCAGAAAAGCCTGAACTGTGCAACAAATTTCTTAGAACTTCATATGATGATTACGTTTATCAACTGATAATGTCCGATGAGACGCATTTTCACCTCACTGGTTATATCTACGAACAAAATTGTAGATACGGTGAAACTCTAGTTATGAAGTATTGGTTCCTTCTTATCTCAAAGCCACTTCATATCTCAGGTGCACTGGAAAGTTTTCTATGATTAAACACATAGAAAACTATCGTTATTGAGGGATAACTACGACGGAATTATTGACGCATATCATTTTCTATAGTTTAGAACTTTAGACATTAAAAACTGCTTAATTATTACTCATGAGTAGTTTTCAATCACTCGAGTATTTCATAATTCAGAAGTTTTACTGTACGTGAGTTAGAATTATCTGTCCCTATTTATTTGAGAGAAAATGTTGAAACTGTGATTGTTAGCTACAGGGCCTCATAGCGAAAATGGTTACAACAAGATGGTGCTTGAGAAGATGGTGAGAAGTTCAGTTGAACTTTTTAAAAACACTTCGCATTTTGGAACTGTTATTTGGACTCCTAGATCTCCTGATTTGACGCCATTATATTTCTTCTTATGAGGTTATTTAAAGGAAAGACTTTACATACTTAAGCAATTTGTAAGATCTGAAAGCTAGCCTTCAAGAACCCTGTGACATAACTCCAGTTATGTTCAAAAAAGGTGATGGAATCTGTGGTAAAAATAGCTTAGCTTAACCAATAGACTGACTGTGGAGTTAGAGCTCGACTAACCCAATGCATGCATTATAATAACACAATTTCCATCAATCATGGGTAAATACATTTTTGCATAGTACATTTATATGATAAAAGCTATGAACTTACAGAAAAATCATATAATTCGAGCCGCCGCTGGCTTCCAAAATATCAATTATGTAACGAATCCTCTTCAATTTTGTCAGTACAATTAGGGTTAAACGATTTGGTTAAACATTTAAAAGGCTATAATTGAATAACATTATCCAATGTGTATATTCAATCTGACATTTGCATCTTTTAATCAGACGATGCCACACTTGTATAGTTTCTTTCATAGAAATGTGTTCAACACAGACTTGCAACGATTGACTAGTTCGCTCATTTTCTTGATAAAAAGTTCTTATCAGCCAAATGAATATATATTTTATGGCCCTTATCACTTAACCCAACGTGGTGGTACAATTACATACCTACATTATCCCAACTGATACGGTTTGTGTTTCAGTACGTCTTCCGAGGGCTTAACTTCTTTTAATATCTAAAGCCTTAGATTGGGTTATCTAAGTCTAATATCTACATCTAACAGTGAAATGTGATCAGGTACAACGGAAGCCTTTTTTATCTCTAATTCACTAGATAAGAAATTACGTAAGAATTCCTCTGAGTAGCCCTACTCGTCTAGGAAGATATCAATTGTGAAATATTATGTCACAATTAGTTGAACTACATTTCTAGCTCATTCGTTGTCACCCAGTCAATTCATAAACGAATGTTTAATTCAGAAGCTGTTAACTCGAGTGAGAACGAATGGTACTGTTTCGGCCTAATTACGAATGTTATTGCTCCGCGTAGTAACGAAGGGTATTGTTTCGGCCTAATTACGAATGGTATTGCTCCGCGTAGTAACGAATGGTATTGTTTCGGCCTAATTACGAATGGTATTGCTCCGCGTAGTAACGAATGGTACTGTTTCGGCCTAATTACGAATGGTATTGCTCCGCGTAGTAACGAATGGTATTGTTTCGGCCTAATTACGAATGGTATTGCTCCGCGTAGTAACGAATGGTACTGTTTCGGCCTAATTACGAATGGTATTGCTCCGCGTAGTAAACTAGTAACGAATGGTACTGTTTCGGCCTAATTACGAATGGTATTGCTCCGCGTAGTAAACTAATAACGAATGGTACTGTTTCGGCCGAATTACGAATGGTATTGCTCCGCGTAGTAAACTAGTAACGAATGGTACTGTTTCGGCCTAATTACGAATGGTATTGCTCCGCGTAGTAAACTAGTAACGAATGGTACTGTTTCGGCCTAATTACGAATGGTATTGCTCCGCGTAGTAAACTAATAACGAATGGTACTGTTTCGGCCGAATTACGAATGGTATTGCTACGCGTAGTAAACTAGTAACGAATGGTACTGTTTCGGCCTAATTACGAATGGTATTGCTCCGCGTAGTAAACTAGTAACGAATAGTATTGTTCCGCATAATAACGAATGGTATCGTTCCGCGTAATAGCGAATGGTATTGTTCCAAGTAATAACGAATGGTATTGTACCGCGTAATAACGAATGGTATTGTTCCGCGTAATAACGAATGGTATTGTTCCGCGTAATAACGAATGGTATTGTTCCGCGTAATAACGAATGGTATTGTTCCGCGTAATAACGAATGGTATTGTTCCGCGTACTAAAATCTATGAAATATTATATTAGTTTCATAAAATCTGAATAGTAATTCAATATCAGAATATTTTACATATAAACTGTTTATAATTATTCATTAAATTGAAGTTGCGGTTTTACTTTTAACATTTGTCCTATAGTTTTTTTTACATTAATCTTAAAATCTTTCCTATAACTTTTTTAATGTTCTAACGAACAATCTTGTTCTACATGACACACTGTGTATGTACAGCCAGTCGTATCCGATACCTTTAGTTAGGTAGGTATAACATGGGTTAGTGTCACCGTTAGACTGTACGCATTCACAGTAGACGAGTGAAACTGATACGTTCTACCTGTTGTCAAATACATTGTCAAGCATCCTTTGAGACTATGTTTGTGACCTTTTTGAGAGACTGATTTTGAAATTTTACTATTATGTAAAAGTTACAGAAATGTTTTAAAATTGATATATAAAGTGTTTTAAATATGATAAAGAACATTCATGCACACAATATCTATTTACAGTCAATACAATTAAATGCGTATATTCGGGTTAAAGGTTACAAGTTTAACTTGGTATTGTTAGGAGGGATTGATTTATTGTTTTCAACCTAGTGTGTTATGAGTCGGGTTGTGACAATATGCTTTCAAAATCATAGATCTTAAGAATATCACAGACGAAATGAAATGGTATCGAATACTATATACCGCTGGTGTAGAACCATTCAATACTCTTTAATTCTCTCCGTCTGTAATATTTTCAGGATCTATAATTTTAAACGCATATTGTCACAACCCTAGTTATGAGTAATGATTTTCTCAATTCATTTTTTCTCTGATTTGCATCCAGTTGGTAAATTTATATTCGGCAGATTGTCTGTTATTGTCCATTACGGTAAATACTGATGGTATTTTATCGTAAAATATCATAATGAAGACATCATCCTTGTGATTTTTTGTCGGGAATGTCCGACGAAAGACGATAGACTGAAATTGTTTTCGTTTAATCATTTATTTTCGTAGATAGATAATCTTTTAATCATCGATTATAATCACCAATAAAAAAGTGAATATCGACGATAATAATTTCCGATTATTTATCGTATCAGTGGAAATTTTTTTAAAATTTTTTATTTGAATTTTTTTTATCAAAGTAATTCATTTGGTTTTACCATATAAGATATTGTGATCATGAGCCACTTTCCTCTCTGACTGCTTCTTCAAAGTCCTTTGTACCCATTTTCTTTTTGCCGGTAACATTTGGTTCCGAAGCAGACGTCAAATCCTTTAAATTAATACTCTTCAATAATCAATTTACATTACAAATCGGTTGAAAAAAAAAACAGTTCACTATTAATTAATTATTTAATTATCTTAATCTTGAAGAAATCAATTTTCTTCAATTGGTAGGAGCATAATGAGGTACATTACAAATATTATTATTAAAAAGATATATATGCATTTAGGCACTCAATTAATTCAAATTGTACAAAAATAACCAAAAAATTAAAACTAAAAAAAAATCATAAAAAATTCCTTTAAAAAATTTCAAGTGACTGAATACGTTCACTAAATAATGAAGAGGCACACGAAGTTTAATATCAGTCATCTCTTTGATGCTTATATAGATAACATTTTGTGAGAGATAAGATAAAGAGTAAATTAAATGAAATTAGATAAGAACTCTTACCCAATGGTTAAAGATAAGCATTGGTAGGTATTTTGCCTCTCCAGCAGCGTGCAATACGATCTGTTGTTCCTGCTAGACGTACATAGTGTGTATCATCTAAGGAAAGAGTCACTGTGATGATGTACTATCAGAGAAAAGAGTCACTGTGATGATGTACTGTCAGAGGAAAGAGTCACTGTGATGATGTACTATCAGAGAAAAGAGTCACTGTGATGATGTACTATCAGAGAAAAGAGTCACTGTGATGATGTACTATCAGAGAAAAGAGTCACTGTGATGATGTACTATCAGAGAAAAGAGTCACTGTGATGATGTACTGTCAGAGGAAAGAGTCACTGTGATGATGTACTGTCAGAGAAAAGAGTCCCTGTGATGATGTACTATCAGAGAAAAGAGTCACTGTGATGATGTACTGTCAGAGAAAAGAGTCACTGTGATGATGTACTATCAGAGAAAAGAGTCCCTGTGATGATGTACTATCAGAGAAAAGAGTCACTGTGATGATGTACTGTCAGAGAAAAGAGTCACTGTGATGATGTACTATCAGAGAAAAGAGTCCCTGTGATGATGTACTATCAGAGAAAAGAGTCACTGTGATGATGTACTATCAGAGAAAAGAGTCACTGTGATGATGTACTGTCAGAGAAAAGAGTCACTGTGATGATGTACGATCAGAGAAAAGAGTCACTGTGATGATGTACTATCAGAGAAAAGTCACTGTGATGATGTACTATCAGAGAAAAGAGTCACTGTGGTGATGTACTATCAGAGAAATGAGTCACTGTTTTGATGTACTATCAGAGAAAAGAGTCACTGTGATGATGTACTATCAGAGAAAAGAGTCACTGTGATGATGTACTATCAGAGGAAAGAGTCACTGTGATGATGTACTATCAGAGGAAAGAGTCACTGTGATGATGTACTATCAGAGAAAAGAGTCACTGTGATGATGTTCTATCAGAGAAAAGAGTCACTGTGATGATGTACTGTCAGAGAAAAGAGTCACTGTGATGATGTACTATCAGAGAAAAGAGTCACAGTGATGATGTACTATCAGAGAAAAGAGTCACTGTGATGATGTACTATCAGAGAAAAGAGTCACTGTGATGATGTACTATCAGAGAAAAGAGTCACTGTGATGATGTACTGTCAGAGAAAAGAGTCACTGTGATGATGTACTGTCAGAGAAAAGAGTCACTGTGATGATGTACTATCAGAGAAAAGAGTCACTGTGATGATGTACTATCAGAGAAAAGAGTCACTGTGATGATGTACTGTCAGAGAAAAGAGTCACTGTGATGATGTACTATCAGAGAAAAGTCACTGTGATGATGTACTGTCAGAGAAAAGAGTCACTGTGATGATGTACTGTCAGAGAAAAGAGTCACTGTGATGATGTACTATCAGAGAAAAGAGTCACTGTGATGATGTACTGTCAGAGAAAAGAGTCACTGTTATGATGTATGTACTATCAGAGAAAAGAGTCACTGTGATGATGTACTGTCAGAGAAAAGAGTCCCTGTGATGATTTACTATCAGAGAAAAGAGTCACTGTGATGATGTACTGTCAGAGAAAAGAGTCACTGTGATGATGTACTATCAGAGAAAAGAGTCACTGTGATGATGTACTATCAGAGAAAAGAGTCACTGTGATGATGTACTATCAGAGAAAAGAGTCACTGTGATGATGTACTGTCAGAGAAAAGAGTCACTGTGATGATGTACGATCAGAGAAAAGAGTCACTGTGATGATGTACTATCAGAGAAAAGTCACTGTGATGATGTACTATCAGAGAAAAGAGTCACTGTGGTGATGTACTATCAGAGAAAAGAGTCACTGTGGTGATGTATTATCAGAGAAAAGAGTCACTGTGATGATGTACTATCAGAGGAAAGAGTCACTGTGATGATGTACTATCAGAGGAAAGAGTCACTGTGATGATGTACTATCAGAGGAAAGAGTCACTGTGATGATGTACTATCAGAGGAAAGAGTCACTGTGATGATGTACTATCAGAGAAAAGAGTCACTGTGATGATGTACTATCAGAGAAAAGAGTCACTGTGATGATGTACTGTCAGAGAAAAGAGTCACTGTGATGATGTACTATCAGAGAAAAGAGTCACTGTGATGATGTACTGTCAGAGAAAAGAGTCACTGTGATGATGTACTATCAGAGAAAAGAGTCACTGTGATGATGTACTATCAGAGAAAAGAGTCACTGTGATGATGTACTATCAGAGGAAAGAGTCACTGTGATGATGTACTATCAGAGGAAAGAGTCACTGTGATGATGTACTATCAGAGGAAAGAGTCACTGTGATGATGTACTATCAAAGAAAAGAGTCACTGTGATGATGTACTATCAGAGAAAAGAGTCACTGTGATGATGTACTGTCAGAGAAAAGAGTCACTGTGATGATGTACTATCAGAGAAAAGAGTCACTGTGATGATGTACTATCAGAGAAAAGAGTCACTGTAATGATGTACTATCAGAGAAAAGAGTCACTGTGATGATGTACTGTCAGAGAAAAGAGTCACTGTGATGATTTACTATCAGAGAAAAGAGTCACAGTGATGATGTACTATCAGAGAAAAGAGTCACTGTGATGATGTACTATCAGAGAAAAGAGTCACTGTGATGATGTACTATCAGAGAAAAGAGTCACTGTGATGATGTACTATCAGAGAAAAGAGTCACAGTGATGATGTACTATCAAATCTTACTAATTTGTCATCGTGTACAAAACCAATTTCAAAATATCCCAAGCATCAAAATTAGTATAAAGTTTCTTTTTGAATGTGGAATTAGGAAACTGTGAAATATCATAACATTTGAGGTTATTTAAACTCTGCGTTGAAGGTTTTTTCAAATGTAAAATGTCATCACTGATTCTCTTTACTTTGACTGTTCATTTTATCTGTGAGATGAAATATCTGACGACTTATTTTCAGGCATTTGCTGCTCTACCCCGTACGTCATATTAAAGACTCCCTCATTTTGATACGTTGACTAAGGATACGGTTACTATGGATGCGCATTCGAGCGATTTTTCGCACTGACGACTTCTGATGACTTCGAATGAAAAATAAATTCATACTTTCTAATGAGAGTGGTTACTGTGGCAGCCAGTCTATCTTTGACCTTACCAAGTTCCATATAGCAATGAAAGAGCAAAGCCAGCCTATCTTTAACGTTACCAAGTACCATATAGCAATGAAAGAGCAAAGCCAGCCTACTTTTAACGTTACCAAGTACCATATAGCAATGAAAGAGCAAAACCAGCCTACCTTTGACCTTACCAAGTTCCATATAGCAATGAAAGAGCAAAGCCAGCCTATCTTTAACGTTACCAAGTTCCATATAGCAATGAAAGAGCAAAGCCAGCCTACCTTTAACGTTACCAAGTTCCATATAGCAATGAAAGAGCAAAGCCAGCCTACCTTTAACGTTACCAAGTTCCATATAGCAATGAAAGAGCCAGACTAGCCTTTATTAGTCATCTACTTGAACAGATGTGCATGCATTTGATTTATAAGGCAAGTGTTGTTAATTGATGTGCAGCTGTTCTATAATTCCAGTTCATTTCCATTGGTAATTAGTAATGGAAAGTTCTCTGTTGTGGTGCTCTCTCAACAAATAAGAAGGCTTGACTCGTGAAATTGTTTTTATGTGACAAAAGAATTATGCATTTTTGAATTTTCTTAAATATACCTATGTTCCTGCACCTTTTGGTGAATTCACTTTTTGATGGTGAGATTATTATTATATATCAGTGCACCGAGTATAGATGTTCGGTATTCGTCAATATATATATTATTAGATATCATTCCCCATGACTCATCAATAACAGTGTGTTTGCAAAGTGATAATTTTAATTAACTTTTTATAAGTTACTTATTTTAATAGTTTTGATAATAACTCGTGGATAACTTTACTGTTTACACTAGCACTTTACTTTATTAGTCAAGTAGATGACTAATAAAGGCTAGTCTGGCTCTTTACACTAGCACGGGAGGAGGCGCTTATGGAAACCAGAATAAGAGTCACTGAGTACCCGGTGTACTAACCAGGGAATGACTTTACTGTTTACACTAGCACGGGAGGTGGCGCTTATGGAGACTAGAATTGGAGTATACATACATACTGAGTAACTACCCGGTGTACGAACCAGGGTGTTGCAATCGATTGTAGCAACATAGTATATATTAATTGTAATAATTATATATATTGCAATATAAAGTTATAAACTTTTGTTTTAGAATTGTGGCGAAAATGCGTATTGTGCGCTTTTATTATAGCGTCTCGCTAACACTCGCTTTGTGTGCATTTATCAGAGCATCTCGCTAACCCTCGCTTTGTGCGCATTTATCAGAGCATCTCGCTAACACTCGCTTTGTGCGCATTTATCAGAGCATCTTACTAACACTCACTTTGTGCGCATTTATCAGAGCATTTCGCTAACACTCGCTTTGTGCGCATTTATCAGAGCATCTTACTAACACTCACTTTGTGCGCATTTATCAGAGCATCTCGCTAACACTCGCTTTGTGCGCATTTACTGTAACATATCGCTAGCTCTCGCTTTGTCCGTACTATTTTTGCCTGTTTCTATGGTTTCAGTTTAATCCTATTGGACATTATACGAATATTCTTTATCATGGACTGTCATTTGAAAGAAGGTGAACACAATAGTTACCCTGGCAACTGAAGGGATCGGGGTATCAGGCTTCAAGGCGTACTTTGTTTCTCTTTCATGGAAATTCAATTTTGAGAATCAATTAATTTAATCTATTATGTGGAATGTAAAAACAATGAAATTCTCTTCCTTTGATATTCATTCGGATGAATATTAAGAATTTGCAAAGGAGTGATAATACCGAGGGTAATACTGGCAAAAGGGTATTACCTAGGGTAATACCGGTGAAAGGGTAATACCGAGGGTAATACCTGTAAAAGGATAATACCGAGGGTAATACCGGTAAAAGGGTAATACCGAGGGTAAACTGGGGAAAGGGTAATACCGGTAAAAGGATAATACCGGTGAAAGGATAATACCGAGGGTAATACCGGTAAAAGGATAATACCGAGGGTAATACCGGTAAAAGGATAATACCGAGGGTAATACCGGTAAAAGGATAATACCGAGGGTAATACCGGTAAAAGGGTAATACCGGTAAAAGGGTAATACCGGTAAAAGGGTTATACCGGTAAAAGGGTTATACCGGTAAAAGGGTAATACCGGTAAAAGGGTAATACCGGTAAAAGGGTAATACCGGTAAAAGGATAATACCGCTAAAAGGGTAATACCGAGGGTAATACCGGTAAAAGGGTAATACCGGTAAAAGGGTAATACCGGTAAAAGGGTAATACCGGTAAAAGGGTTATACCGGTAAAAGGGTAATACCGGTAAAAGGGTAATACCGGTAAAAGGGTAATACCGGTAAAAGGGTAATACCGGTAAAAGGGTAATACCGAGGGTAATACCGGTAAAAGGGTAATACCAGTTAAAGGGTAATACCGGTAAAAGGGTAATACCGAGGGTAATACCGGTAAAAGGGTAATATCGAGGGTAATACAGGTGGAAGGATAATACCGATAGGAGGGTAATACCGATAGAACTTAGAAGGGTTATACTGATCGATGAGGTAATACCGTTATAAGGGTAATACCGATACAAGGATTATACTAATAGAAGGGGTAATACCGTTAGAAGGGTAATACCGATACAAAGATAATACCAATAGAAGGGGTGATACCGTTATAAGGGTAATACCGATATAAGGGTAATACCGATAAAAGGGTAATACCAATAGAAGGGTAATACCGATAAAAGGGTAATACCAATAGAAGGGTAATACCGATAAAAGGGTAATACCGATAAAAGGGTAATACCAATAGAAGGGTAATACCGATAAAAGAGTAATACCAATAGAAGGGTAATACCGATAAAAGGGTAATACCAATAGAAGGGTAATACCGATAAAATGGATATAGTGATAGAATGGTAATATCGATAGTAGGTAATGATAGAAGGGTGATATCGATAGAAGGGTAATACCGATTGAAAGGTAATACCGGTAGCAGGTAATTGCGATAGAAGGATAATACCGATAGAAGGGAATTATATAATGAGTTCATATCATTATTATGTGGAATTCAACTGTTCAATTGAAATAGACAGAAAATACCATTTCTCTAAATTTACAATACATGGGAATTATAATCTAATTGTAACATTTTCTCTTTCAGATTCGTCAGACTTAAGAAGATATTGTGTACAGCCAAAGATCCTGTGAATGCTAAATAACTTTTTACCGTTAATGGAAACGATAGTATGTTCCAGAACACTGTTAGCTGTTATTCGCACCATCGTCTTTTTGAAATTTGTATTTGTTGTAGCATAAATTTGAAGGAAAACATTTCAGTGCCCGTTACTTATGCTCAGAATACTAAGAACCGTCTTAGTTTAAAAATATTGATTGTTTTCTATACAGTGCTTGAGATGGCTACAGTTTCGGAGAAGAACTATATAACCGATGATGGGTTCAAAAGTGATAGTATGAATATTCAAACTTCGATTTCAACAGCGGTCAATAATTACCCGGATAAAAGTGACCATCATTCTGAAAATCAAGTTCAGTCCGTATCCCAATTAGGTACGACCTCGTATTTAGATAATCTAGATCCGAAAGGTAGTTGTAGTGATGGAACTGAATCGCAGATCCCTAAAAGAAATCAAATGTTCCAAATCTTACTAGATCTGGATAAAAGAGAAAACGAACGTAAGAAACGTAATTCCACTTTGCCAAAAATGGAACCCATAGTAGATTGCAGTAAAGCTGAAGAAGTTCACAAAATCGGTGACAAACCCCCCTCCACCGTAGATATAAATAGGAAGAAAAAACACAAATATAGTAGACACGAGAAGGGTACCATGTATACTAACAATGATAGAAAGTTTAATATGTATGAGAACAATACCAAATTTTCCCCACATTTCAAACAAAACAATTTCTTAAATAAATCTCATAATGCCAGGAAATTTTATAAAACTTATGACAAGAGACTAGAAGAGTATGAGTCTTTCAGAAGAAATCATAGTAGGTCTATGGAAGGATACGGTGGCGAACACTTTCCCAGATGGCAAAATGATAACTATTATTACAGTCCAGGCTATGAAGATCGTAGATTTTATAATGGAGGTGATTATAACTCAAGAAACAACACATATCGTCCTGGATATTCTCGTCCCCAAAGAAGAGAATCTTTTATTAAACCTATTAACTGCTTCAAGGAGCAAAAGTTAAGTTCACCTACACACAATAAAAACATGAAAGATGTTTTCAAAGACAAAAAACTTCCTGTTCAAATATTTTGTCATCATTCCATTGTTAACACTAGTGAGAAAATCCTACTGGATAAATATAATATATCAAAAACCTGTACGGTTAGTTTATATGATTGCTGCAAGTTAAAAGGTGACCATCTTGAAAAGTACTTGAAAAATCAATCTATATTCACAATAAAAAATTCCAAGGATTGTACCTTTCAGAACCGTGTTCCCTATTTTCTCTTTCCAAATTCACAGATTTCAAACATTGATTCTAATGAGAAGGAATTGAATCAACAAGAATCTTGCTCTAATGATTCTTCTGCTGAAGAAATGTGCAATACACAGTCATTTGACGAAGTAGATAACCTTACCAATGATATCAACATTATGAATGAATTCAACTCTGAATCACAGAATCCAGAGGGTTCAACTGATGAAAAGAATGACCAAGAACCTAGTAATCATTGCGACACAGTAAATGATTCTTCTACTAGCGAAGATCCCAATAATCCTGAAAAAGTTACTACCACTTCTCCCGATATGGTAGATGTAATTCAAAATTCATCTGAAATTGAAATACCAACTGATAGTTCTTCATTAAATACTTCATACCGCAAAAAATATTCAATTATCGAACTCAAAGAGCCGATCATCATCTCAGTATCTTCTGATAGTGATAATTCAGACTACGACGATCTTCCTGATATCACGAAGTCTGATAATTCGGATGCCGAAAACTCACTGGATAACGTATTTCGTGATGAAACTGAACTTAATTCAAATTATCCCAAATCGGAATCTAACTTGATGAAAGAAACTACTGACGATAAAAACGATAAAAGTTGTAATAATGTGAGTGATGAAGACACAAATGTTGGTTTTATAATTGCAAAGTCCGAATCTTTGAAAGATGCTGATCCAATTGATCTTAATCTAAGTTCTTCAATATCATCAGATTTTGATGACAGTCTTCCAAATATAGCATGTGATACAAAAGATGATTCTGCTTCAGAAGTTATAGAGAGTACAACCGAAAAGAATGATGACTCTCAAACAGAATTCGTTAAATCTCTTCCAGCTATTGAATATTCAACTAATGATGATGAATGCAGTAAATCGGAGCTTCTACAATCTCAATCGTCTCTTAACGAAGATTCGGCTGATCTTGAAGAAGCTAGTGAGATTAATGAACCTGATATAGGAGATTCATCAATTCCTAATAATAATTCTTTTGATTTTGTTGATAACATTGATACTGAAACGGCTGATACCAAATCAGAACCTATTGATGTTACCTTAACATCTATCGAATTCAAGGACGAAAGTGATCATGAAAAACTTCCAAATTTGTTGGAGCCAAATGAAAGCGTACCTAGTGAATTATATCCAGATGAAAATTCAAAAAGTGATGCGATTGAACCGAACGACTGTAAATCGGACGAAAATACCGAGGAAGTAAAGGTTGATATATTTGAGAATATTACAGAACAATCTGAACCATATGTTGATGATCATGTTGATCAGACTGATGATTATGTTAATCCGACTGATGATCATGTTGATCAGACTGATGATCATGTTGATCAGACTGATGATCATGTTGATCAGACTGATGATCATGTTGATCAGACTGATGATCATGTTGATCAGACTGATGATCATGTTGATCAGACTGATGATCATGTTGATCAAACTGATGATCATGTTGATCAGACTGATGATCATGTTGATCAGACTGATGATCATGTTGATCAAACTGATGGTCATGTTGATCAAACTGATGATCATGTTGTGCAGACTGATGATCATGTTGTGCAGACTGATGATCATGTTGTTCAGACTGATGATAATGTTGATCAGACTGATGATCTTCTTGGTGTTGAAAATATATCTGCCAATAAAGTTTTCCATGAAATTCTTGATAAGGACTGCAAAGTAGAAGAGAGACCTCTATCCTCGAATTCTTTCAATGAATCCAATGCGATAAATTTCGAAAAACCTGATCCTCCGGATGCGCAGGACGATTTTAACAAAATGTATTCTTCTTGTGATTCTCTAAACTCAAATGATCCATACATATCGAATTTGACTAAACAAACAATGATGGAAACTCTTGAAGTATCCAGAAATGCTGCATCTGAAAACAACGAAAGAGAATTAGGTTATCTTAGTGATCTGCAACTGAATGTTGATACTCATGAAATTGTTCAAATGTCTAGACATGAATTTTTAACAATGAATTTTCATGATATTGGCTTGGACAATGCTTCCAAATCGCCATTTGAACGACCTGAAGGAATTAATGGAGATAGTTCTGAAATTCGTTTATTTAGTCCAGTATTCGATTTCTCAAGTGAAATTACCATATCCTCCTCTGAGCTAGAAGAAGGGAACGTCCAATTAAGTTCCAACCATTCGAATCAAAATGAAAATAAAGACAAAAACGTTCTCGAGTATCATTCTTCTGGTCAAGTCAGCGATGAAAATGATTTTTTGATAAAACCTTGTCCAAAGTCTGTGAAACGTAGGTTGAGAACTGCTAAATACAAGCGACGCAATGAAAAGAGAAATGAAATGAACAAATTGTCTGACACCAAACACAGTTCAACGGATACTTCCAAACTAATCTCCACTAACCATAAATCATCAACTTTAGGAAACTACGAGAATGATGGAGACAACGCTTCTGATGAAGATGACGAGGTGCCAACTAATTCAGCGAAATCTAAACTAAATAAGAGTTCTCGACCAAAATCACCTCGCAAGACGAGATCAACAGCTCGATCATCTTCCACTGGCTTTATGAGAGGCATCATTGCTCCTATTCAAAATGTTGACAATAAAAATCATATCATAAAATCCGAAAAAGAGAAACTTAAATATAATCTGAGAAGTGCTCAAAGAAAATGTAGAGTGAAATCGATCAATAGAGAAGCTGCTGAGAGAATGTGCCATTCGAAAACTCCTGAAATACCATTAGTTCCAATTGAACATTCATTGGATAAATCTGAATCTGCTAGTCTACATTCGAAAGGATTTATAGAAATTGCTGCTTATTCTAGAAGGAATTCGTCCTCTAGTGTTAATAGTGAGAAAAAAGCTAAAACGTCAAGAGCTTCTACTGAAAATAGTGAAAACAAAAGAAAAATAGTTCTATCTCTGACTAAAAATAGTGGTAATAAATATTCTAGTCACTTGAAATTCAAAGATTCTGAAAATCTTGGATTTAAATTAGAAAATTATGACACAAATTCATCTAAATTAGAAGAACATTTATCGGTGGAAGAGAAGGATAAAAACTTAGAAAATTATCAGACGAATCCATTGAAATTCGTATTCAAGTTGAAACCAAACAATAAGGAACCAATACAAGATGAAGAACAAATTGAAAAGTTAAAGGTAGATGTGAAAACAGAAAACTTGAGTAATATTGATTTGGGTGACCCAATCAATTCACCGAAAGGAGATCAAGATGGTACCGACAAAGAAGTTGGTGAGGTTATAGAAATGAGCAGTGACCAACCTTCTGATCAAAATAAAGTCTCGAGTGACTGTAATGATGAGAAAATGGAGAAAGCAGAGTTTCAAAAAAGTATTTTGGATGAAAATTCTTCCACAGAGATCAATTATCAAGATATTGATATGAATTCACTGGATGGTCATATTGATGAGGTTGATCATGGTGAACCAGATATGACTCCTATTGATAGTAGCAAGGAAATGAACGAAACTGATGTTGACAACTGTTACACAGCGGAAAACATCGAAAATTCACAGGAAAATTTGGAACTGCAGAATCCAGATACGGGTTTAACTCCGAATGAAAACTTTAGCAACAGTGAGGATCGTCCAAAATCGGAAACTAATTTGTGTTCTAGTGAACAACTTCCTTTGCTAACTGAAAATGAGAAAACATTACCTTTGAGCTTCTGTAACTCCTATTCTGATGAGCTTCGAAAGATCGCAGATAGAACGAAACAAAAGTTGAAAGCAGGAAAAGGTCATCATGAGAAACATGAGAAGAAACGAAAATACAAAAAGAAATATTCAGTCGTGAAGAAACTAGAGAAGAAGTGCAGTAAGAATGAAGCTGTTCTTCGAAAGATTTATCTTCGGCGTGCAGCTAAAATAAATAGAAGCTCTGGAGCTTACACGGAACTTACCTCTTCATCTAACGAGGATGAAACTGAACAAAATTTCAATAGAAGCAAATCTAAAGAACAGAAAAGACTTTACAAACTATCAAAACTATCTCGCAACACCTCTACTAACAACTCCTTAGAAGGTACATCTGAATTGGAAAGAATCCTCATGGGCAAGTTCAATAATATGACAGAGTGTGATCTGAAGAAATATTTGTCTAGCCGGACACAAAATTTGAACAATACGGAGGAAGACAATTTCATATTTCTTGCCATCAAAGAAAAGTTATCGGAAACTAATGATAAAGATATTGATGACGATCAATCAGTAATTAAAAATGAACATGCTTCCTCTGAATTCTTAACGGTTCCTAAGAAAATCAAAGAAGGGAACGTATACGATTTTGATGATACTGATGGCGATGGGAAACTTGAACTCGAAAAATTCCTCAAACCAATTGAACATACGATCAGAACTAAAATGAAAACATCAAATGAAAATATCCAAAGTGATCTTGACAAAGAAACCTGCGGTAATGCATTAGATGGAAGAAATGAGGAATCAGTAAACCTTAATGATAGTAAGGATAATGTTGAGAACATTCCTACGTCCGAAGAAGATCACAGAAAGCTAGAAAATAGCGAAAATGATGAAAAAAGTGAAGAATTGAATGCAGAAAATTGCGTTGTCAATGATACATCCGATAACAATGAACCTAGCAGTCTGGTTTGCAATTATGATGATGTGAAAAACATTCCTGAATTTATTGATGAGGCTAATTTTACCGATGATCATCAACAGAATTCTGATCAGGAAGAAGCAGTTGTAGATGATGCTAACATTATACCGAGTAACAGAACTGATGATAAATTTACCGAAGAACAGAGCGTTGAAAATGACAATGTTGAATTTAATGAGTCGGGAGAAAGTAATGAAGATGCTGCCAATCCTAGTGATGAATGTGTAAATCTGAACAACTCGGCAGATTGTGATGGAGAAATGGATGATAAAATTTCAAAACCCACTGATGCTGAAAGAGTGAATGAAATCATTGAAAAATGTGATTTTGCAAATTTACTAGTGGATGAAACGAACAGTGATAATAAATTCATTGTTGATGATATTGATTCTTTGATTGATCAACTAGAAGAAGGAAAAGAGCCGAAACTTGAGAATCTTAAGATGAAAATACCTTCAGACGAAGAATCCAAAGCTGAAAATGATCCTTCCTCAAATTGTAAGGAAGAGGAAAAACAATCTGTTAATGATACTACTACTGATGATGAAGAAAATCGTAAACTTGCGATTGTTGATCCGAACGAACATGTAAAGCAAGATTTGAGAGATGCACCGACGTCACGGTCTACTCCCAAGAAAAATACGAAAAGAGGTAAGTTAATCTAATTCAGTTATTAGTTTTTGAGTAAATTTACTGAATGTTCAAACTCTTTATTGGAATTAGAAATTTTTATTCGAATATAAATACATCAATTGATAATAATTACTCTTTATTTGAAAAAACAAAATGACTGTTGAAACCAATGAACAAAGTATGATTCAAAGCTAGAGTATGGTTGTAACTGTGAGAATTTCTTGGAAGCAAAACATCCTTCGATCAATTCACATAATTTTTCTAACTACTTAGTATATTTATTAGGTGACTAATTGATATTTTGTATCCTATTTTTTTAAATTCGTGCTGATTATAGTACTTACCCAATTCAATTATTATTGTATATAACTAATCTATGCGGCTCATTAGGTACCATGGATGAATCGGCCAGACTTACTTCTTCAGTTGACAACCCCGGAGAAAGGTTGAGTTGTGAATTCCCCGGTTACAATTGGTTGGAGAAAAAAATCAAAGATTCAGAGGATACATCCCAGAAGAAACGAACCATCGTGTGCAAAGATTCGAGTAAACGCAAGAAGGCTCATATGCTGGAGCTTCACATACCCACCACTTCTCCAAAGAAGCACGTTAAAAAACCTAAAGTGAAACCTAGAATTCCCTTCAACAAATCGAAATCAGTTTCGGGTGTTCCCGGGAGTAACATCATAATATCCATTGGACAAACATCTCACAACCTAGAGAATTTGAACACGATACCTGTTTCGGGGAATGAGGCACCTTCGTACTCACCCGCGTCCACTGACGGTGAAATTCACCGACCACCTCATCCGATGAAGCGAATGCCAAGGTGAGAAAGAACTATCTGAGAGTTCTAGGTCCTTTCACCGAAAACAATTTCGCCGAAAATATGACATTTTTAGCAAAATATGGTATACTTATTTAATGGTAAAAAAATAGTAAATTAAATATTTTGACACTATAGAACCTGACTGGACCGCTAACCTAACCTTAGATGCAGGTGTGCTATATCTCTCTTTATATTTATAACCTAACGTGTTTTTAAAGTTTTCGGAGAAACTGTCGTGCGGTGGCGATTGTGTTTTCGGTGAAAAGACAGGTCATTCACCCCATTAGAGAATGGCACAAATGTTTTTTTATCTTCAACCACCTGACACGAATTAATCTTTTCATATAAATTTAACTAATAATTAATTAACCTTTTGATAATTTATACTGTAGGTATAGCTACTGTCAAAGAAAGTTAGTTATCTGTGATGGTTAAAAACCAATTAAAAAAAAATTTATTCATTCTAATGTTTGCAGATATTTTGAAATTGGTCTGGGTATAATACGATACATTTGTGAATAATGGGAAATTAAAAAACTGTGATTTGTGAAATTAGCATAAGTGACTCATCATCACAGTGACTCTTTTCTCTGATAGTACATCATCACAGTGACTCTTTTCTCTGATAGTACATCATCACAGTGACTCTTTTCTCTGATAGTACATCATCACAGTGACTCTTTTCTCTGATAGTACATCATCACAGTGACTCTTTTCTCTGATAGTACACTATCACAGTGACTCTTTTCTCTGATAGTACATCATCACAGTAACTCTTTTCTCTGATAGTACATCATCACAGCGACTCTTTTCTCTGATAGTACATCATCACAGTGACTCTTTTCTCTGATAGTACATCATCACAGTGACTCTTTTCTCTGATAGTACATCATCACAGTGACTCTTTTCTCTGATAGTACATCATCACAGTGACTCTTTTCTCTGATAGTACATCATCACAGTGACTCTTTTCTCTGATAGTACATCATCACAGTGACTCTTTTCTCTGACAGTACATCATCACAGTGACTCTTTTCTCTGATAGTACATCATCACAGTGACTCTTTTCTCTGATAGTACATCATCACAGTGACTCTTTTCTCTGATAGTACATCATCACAGTGACTCTTTTCTCTGATAGTACATCATCACAGTGACTCTTTTCTCTGATAGTACATCATCACAGTGACTCTTTCCTCTGATATTACATCATCACAGTGACTCTTTTCTCTGATAGTACATCATCACAGTGACTCTTTTCTCTGATAGTACATCATCACAGTGACTCTTTTCTCTGACAGTACATCATCACAGTGACTCTTTTCTCTGATAGTACATCATCACAGTGACTCTTTTCTCTGATAGTACATCATCACAATGACTCTTTTCTCTGATAGTACATCATCACAGTGACTCTTTTCTCTGATAGTACATCATCACAGTGACTCTTTTCTCTGACAGTACATCATCACAGTGACTCTTTTCTCTGACAGTACATCATCACAGTGACTCTTTTCTCTGATAGTACATCATCACAGTGACTCTTTTCTCGGATAGTACATCATCATAGTGACTCTTTTCTCTGACAGTACATCATCACAGTGACTCTTTTCTCTGACAGTACATCATCACAGTGACTCTTTTCTCTGATAGTACATCATCACAGTGACTCTTTTCTCTGATAGTACATCATCACAGTGATTCTTTTCTCTGATAGTACATCATCACAGTGACTTTTCTCTGATAGTACATCATCACAGTGACTCTTTTCTCTGATAGTACATCATCACAGTGACTCTTTTCTCTGATAGTACATCATCACAGTGACTCTTTTCTCTGATAGTACATCATCACAGTGACTCTTTTCTCTGATAGTACATCATCACAGTGACTCTTTTCTCTGATAGTACATCATCACAGTGACTCTTTTCTCTGATAGTACATCATCACAGTGACTCTTTTCTCTGATAGTACATCATCACAGTGACTCTTTTCTCTGATAGTACATCATCACAGTGACTCTTTTCTCTGATAGTACATCATCACAGTGACTCTTTTCTCTGATAGTACATCATCACAGTGACTCTTTTCTCTGATAGTACATCATCACAGTGACTCTTTTCTCTGATAGTACATCATCACAGTGACTCTTTTCTCTGATAGTACATCATCACAGTGACTCTTTTCTCTGATAGTACATCATCACAGTGACTCTTTTCTCTGATAGTACATCATCACAGTGACTCTTTTCTCTGATAGTACATCATCACAGTGACTCTTTTCTCTGACAGTACATCATCACAGTGACTCTTTTCTCTGATAGTACATCATCACAGTGACTCTTTTCTCTGATAGTACATCATCACAATGACTCTTTTCTCTGATAGTACATCATCACAGTGACTCTTTTCTCTGATAGTACATCATCACAGTGACTCTTTTCTCTGATAGTACATCATCACAGTGACTCTTTTCTCTGATAGTACATCATCACAGTGACTCTTTTCTCTGATAGTACATCATCACAGTGACTCTTTTCTCTGATAGTACATCATCACAGTGACTCTTTTCTCTGATAGTACATCATCACAGTGACTCTTTTCTCTGATAGTACATCATCACAGTGACTCTTTTCTCTGACAGTACATCATCACAGTGACTCTTTTCTCTGATAGTACATCATCACAGTGACTCTTTTCTCTGATAGTACATCATCACAGTGACTCTTTTCTCTGATAGTACATCATCACAATGACTCTTTTCTCTGATAGTACATCATCACAGTGACTCTTTTCTCTGACAGTACATCATCACAGTGACTCTTTTCTCTGACAGTACATCATCACAGTGACTCTTTTCTCTGATAGTACATCATCACAGTGACTCTTTTCTCTGATAGTACATCATCATAGTGACTCTTTTCTCTGACAGTACATCATCACAGTGACTCTTTTCTCTGACAGTACATCATCACAGTGACTCTTTTCTCTGATAGTACATCATCACAGTGACTCTTTTCTCTGATAGTACATCATCACAGTGATTCTTTTCTCTGATAGTACATCATCACAGTGACTCTTTTCTCTGATAGTACATCATCACAGTGACTCTTTTCTCTGATAGTACATCATCACAGTGACTCTTTTCTCTGATAGTACATCATCACAGTGACTCTTTTCTCTGATAGTACATCATCACAGTGACTCTTTTCTCTGATAGTACATCATCACAGTGACTCTTTTCTCTGATAGTACATCATCACAGTGACTCTTTTCTCTGATAGTACATCATCACAGTGACTCTTTTCTCTGATAGTACATCATCACAGTGACTCTTTTCTCTGATAGTACATCATCACAGTGACTCTTTTCTCTGATAGTACATCATCACAGTGACTCTTTACTCTGATAGTATCTACTTCGATTTTCAAATTCCAAACCTGGAATGCTTTATATCTTGTTGATATTTTTCAGTAACTCTTTCTTCATAATGTAGCTACATTAATTACAATATCACGTATATACATATCCTAGTTGACTCCGAATTGACAGGCTGCTCTAGAATATAGATTGGGGCAATATTTACCAAGTGTTATGTTTACTCAACATAAGCATACCGATGATCCCTCTAGAACGCACTAACCTATAACTTCATTTCTAATTCTCTAACAACTGCCAGTTCTATAACCAAATACCATTTTCTTGTATTTGCTTTACTTAGTGATGTGAGTGAATTTCCAATTATCACGGTACAGTGGGTCGATAGAGCTAGAGACAACGGAGCACCGTTGTTAACTCGTTGGTCAGGGGACATAATTACAATACCCACATTATGTTCACTATTATTAATTTTCTCTAAAGTTGCAAATTTTAGAATTTACATATGTGCAATGTATTACAGAGGCAGGTATCGCTTTCATTACAGGCAGGTATCGCTTTTATTACAGAGGCAAGTCTCTCTTTCATTACAGGCAGGTATCGTTTTATTACAGGCAGGTATCGCTTTTATTACAGGCAGGTATCGCTTTCATTACAGGCAGGTATCGCTTTCATTACAGGCAGGTATCGCTTTTATTACAGTCAGGTATCGCTTTTATTGCAGACAGGCATCGCTTTTATTACAGCAGATATCGCTTTCCGAACAGGCAGGTATAACTTTTATTACAGAGGCAAGTCTCTCTTTCATTACAGGCAGGTATCGTTTTTATTACAGGCAGGTATCGCTTTTATTACAGGCAGGTATCGCTTTCATTACAGGCAGGTATCGTTTTATTACAGGCAGGTATCGCTTTTATTACAGGCAGGTATAACTTTTATTACAGAGGCAAGTCTCTCTTTCATTACAGGCAGGTATCGTTTTTATTACAAGCAGGTATCGCTTTCATTACAGGCAGGTATCGTTTTCATTACAGGCAGGTATCGCTTTCATTACAGGCAGGTATAACTTTTATTACAGAGGCAAGTCTCTCTTTCATTACAGGCAGGTATCGCTTTCATTACAGGCAGGTATCGCTTTTATTACAGGCAGGTATCGCTTTTATTACAGGCAGGTATAGCTTTCATTACAGGCAGGCATCGCTTTTATTACAGGCAGGTATCGCTTTCATTACAGGCAGGCATCGCTTCTATTACAAACAGGCATCGCTTTCATTACAGGCAGGCATCGCTTTTATTACAGGCAGGTATAGCTTTCATTACAGGCAGGCATCGCTTTTATTACAGGCAGGTATCGCTTTCATTACAGGCAGGTATCGCTTTTATTACAGGCAGGTATAGCTTTCATTACAGGCAGGCATCGCTTTCATTACAGGCAGGCATCGCTTTTATTACAGGCAGGTATCGCTTTCATTACAGGCAGGCATCGCTTCTATTACAAACAGGCATCGCTTTCATTACAGGCAGGCATCGCTTTTATTACAGGCAGGTCTCGTTTTTATTACAGGCAGACATCGCTTTTTATTTATTTACTTTACTTTTTCCCGTTTTTATAAAAGCTTTAATAATTGCGAGACATGTCTAGATGTTATTACATTCCGTAGTTATATAAAACTGAGATTATTTTTTGTGGAGATTATTTAACGGTAACTACAAAAAATTAGAAGCAATTGTTTCAGAAAGAAGAATTTATTCTTCTTTCTTTCTTTCTTTATTTTTTATTTTAACTGTGACTATATATATATATAATACATACAATACATACAAGATACATAGTTCCCTAGCAATTTATCCGGATATTCGCCACATTCAACACGGTTTATTATTTCCATTTTCTGTTCAAGAGCTATTTTCTCTTCTTTGGTCAATTATTTTTATCTTTGTGTTTTCCCTCTTTGAAGTCATAATGAAGAGCTGCAAATAAGACGATTAAAACGCACATTATGTATGTATTTAAAACTTAATACTGCTTATCAACATTTCTCATTTTATGGTAAGTTCCGTGTTATCGAACGGTTCCCTATTTTCGGACTCGTAAAATCTATATATTATAATCATTATTCAACTTTTATTTCAATTTGTGTCCATGATACCTTCAATTACCAATTGAATAGAAGTTTAATAATAATTGTTATATTTTCTTACGTGTCCGAAGATGCAGGTACCAACCAATAACTTGGAACATTTATCCTACTGCCTGAAATATTTCATAGAGCATAAAATTACTGTCTGTTCAATGTAACACAATTATATAAATCAAAAGTATCAACTAATTACTTCCTATACTGAGTAACAAGTAAACTATGGTTGGATTTTAAAACTTTTAATTCATTCTCTACTTTGAACTTCAATCACAGACCATTAATTAATGCTGACAACAAACACTGAAACACTGTGCAGGTTCAGTGAAACCCTTAAAACAATTTTCTTTATTATAATTCATAGAAAATGAAAAGTTTAATTAAGGAGTAACAACTATAAAATTATTTGTGTCTTACCTCATTCTTATTACCATTTGTAATAAGATTGAGTCGTGATTTTTCAATAAAAGCGGAGCCTGCCTACATTTGTTCTTTTGGATTTTTAAACTTCTACTTTACATATATAATAGATAATAATGTTTATATAGATAATTATATATATTAATAATGAAATATATGATTATTCGAAATTCACAGTATATGCTTTCGAAGAAAATCCAATTGGACTCGGAAATGAAAGCTTTGAACACATCGATAATTGGACTTATATAGAATATTTATATAACTCTTCTTGACATACCATTGCTATATAAAGTTTTTAAATCAAGGAAATGAAATAGGAAAACTAAATGTTAAAGTTTAAATTAAACTGAATAAATGAATTGGTAATTCTCGATTGTTATATTAGTTCTAACAAACTATAAACCAATTAGTCTTATCTCTAGGTAGTATGAATTGCATAGTATTTTAATATTTTATTTTGTTACATTGAGTACGGTTCAGGTCTGATGATACAGTGTCCATACCTACTTCTACTAGCGACTGTGACGTTAAAATGACACCAATTATACAAGCTATTCATTGAATTAGAGTTGAACGACTTTATCTAATAAAAAATAGTTTAGGACCTAGAAGTGTACCCTAATATCATACATCAATCACATCGTGTTTAACAATTCACTGACCCATTTACTAATCTAACATTTTGATATGCAATATCTATCACTCATATGCAGTATGTCATCACATGGTCGTTAATGGAAGGTAGGTAGGTAAGTATATCGTGACTCATTTAAAAGCCCTCTCACAGACATCACCATTTGGGTTCGCTTTGTTCAAACCCCCAAACTTTACTAATTGACCCGCAATCGATAGCACTTCTCACAAGTCACAGGTTTTCGTCCACCTGTCGAAGAATGCCTTGCGTGATAACTGGTAATGGGTGGGTCATTATTACAAAAGTAACTCTAGTTTATCTTTGAACTTATTATCAAAAAGTAAGAACGTGATCATACTGATGAAAACTTTGGGGACTGAATGCGCACCTAGAAAAACATATAATGTTTTTGAATTAGGTTAGTAAGTATCACAACTTTTTTGATAGTTGTATGTAATTGTAAGAAGAAATATCGTTATATACATTCTAATGAATGGGGACAGACTTTACCAACTTTACCAATACAGTAATTATTCGTCTATTGATTATCGTCAATGTACCACTTACTGTGCACTTTTATAAATATGATTCCAAGTTTTTTTGTAATAAAGTTTCTATAAAACATTTATTCTTTTTATGCCATAATTCTAAAACTTCGAATGGTTCATTACTCATTAATCAACTTATGCATACTATTTTATAAACAAGTTGTATTAACTTCGTCCATATTTCCTTACAGTCTTCAAGAAAGCTTCGTCAAGGCCCATCACCTGCAAACTGTCGTATCTCCATCGATGTTCAATCCACCGAAAAAATCGAAAGCTCTTGCCAAAACCGCCATCAATTATAACCTTCAACATCATCCTCCTCCTGCTGGTTATTCTGAAACAACCGTTAGACACCCATTCCGGCCACCTGACTCGCAATTTTCAAGATCCTATGGCCCAAGGCTAACTAACACTCATGTACATCCTTATGATACTAGTAGAGGAGGCAATCCGTACCAACATTCCGGTATATCCAATGTAAGACATCCAATGCCGTATGATCCATCGTCTGATATTTCCACCTCCTTCAAAAACGATGCCCCAAATTACAACTGGCACAGACCTGATAATGCAAGCTGGACTGATCATTATAAACAGAAACGTTTCCCGGTTAGGAATACAACTAACTTTTCTGAAGACGAGAACAATCCAAGAACGAATGAGTTTCCGGCAAATTACAATAGTTTTTATTCACAAAGCAGTGAGGAATTGCCATCGTACTACTCTCAGATTGGTACAGGAAGTGCCAATACTGCTTCTCGATCTTCACCTACTTCCTTTAATGAACAACTGCATAATCCAGAGAAGAAGAAACCTGAAGGTAAAAAATTTGTTCCATCAAATTGTTTCTTAAGATTTCTATCTTTATTAATTATATGTTATTTTCCATATGATTTATATCCTCTAGTAGTAAACTTGCTCAACATTTTCAATTGAAGTTATTGATTATGTTTAATCTATATCACTATTTTTTAGGTATCTTAATATTTACTATTATTCTATTTTTTACAGATTCGGCTAATTCCGGTACCACGGATGTCAATCTGCCTTATTCTACGATCAGGCATCAAAAAATGGTAAAACGAGATGATAACTGTCGGAGTGTATCAAGTAGTTCAACTAGCAGCCATAAGAAGAAAGGCATCTCAAAGGGCAACAAAAATTTGCTGAACAAAATGTTTTTACTGTTCCGTAAAAGTTTGGATGATTTACACAAGGAGAGATTTAAAGAGACGTCAATGCTCTCAACCAGTGAAGCAATGTCTGACCAAACTTATGGTCCATCATCAAACGACGTGTCCAAAATCAGTTCTAAAGATCTAACCTTCGAGGATTTCCAAATGCATATTCGAAGGAAAATTTACGAATGCACGCTCAAGCAGAAACTCCAGAAATCGAAAGAAAGTGAAAAAAGTGGTGCTGTAGATACAGATTCCTCCTCCTCTACTGTAGGAAATGATGTCGATATTTTGATGAGAGACTCAGCTGTTGACCAAAACAGTCTCGGAAATTCATCCAACGAGCCCGACATTGAGATAATTTGCTCCACGATCAATAAAGATGATATGGAATCTATGATAAAAAATAACTTTGAAATTCCTGATATTCAAAGTGTGGAGACAGTCCAAACTGTTCCGAACGACGCACAGAAAGATTCATCTAATCCAAAAACTGAAAATGTTAGCAAGGACACCTCTGATAAAAAGCTAAAAAAGAGCAAACGAAACTCTACGAACAAGAAAAGCAAATCTTCAAAAGCATCCGAAATTGAAACGCTTCGAGAAGAGTTGGAGAGAACCAAAAGAGAAGTTGAAGAACTGAAACTCAAGCAGTCTCATTTTTTCCAGCAATCTCAAATGAAAGAACGTAAAATTTCCGAATCGAGTAGGTCTCCATCTGAAGATGTTGTTGATGAGGAGGTGAATTTGAAGATATGTCAGAATTCCGTACCTTCTTCTGAGTTAACTGCTAAACCGTCTGAAACTACAACTTCTGGATACTCAGAACCGACACCTTCTGAAAACAGTCAGAGTCGAAGAAGTAGCGTGATTGTGACTCCTGAAAGGTGTTCTTCACCATCTAAACACAACTATCGGAGAGGGAGTACTGAGTTGAGTCCGTCAAAGTTGAAATCTGTCTCTGATTACTTTGACACTACCCAAAGCAAAAAGAATGAGGAAACAAAAGTAGAATTGCCGAAGTTTGAAAATGAAGATCCACCGTCTAAATTTGAACAAAAATGTGAAAACAGTGATTTGTATGCAGAAAAATCCACCGCACAAATTGTAGAAAGAGAAAATTCAACAGCTTCAGTTACTCCGTTTATAAGTGATGAAGTAGAAGTTCAAGATTTATCACAACCTCGCACGGTTGTACCAGCTCCAATGGAAACATCTACAAGTGATTTTGGTACTGAAGAGGCATTGGATTTGTCAATGGGGGTCAAAGAAAAGGTATCGGATGAAAAAACTAATTTCGAAAAAGATAAAGAGGAAGACTGCATTAGAGTTGAGCAAGACTCTTATGTGAATTTCAAAAGGAAAACTTCTTTAAAGACGAGAACCAACTCCATCTCTTCTAAACCTTCAACTCCTGTTTCATCCTATTCGAAATCACCAACAACTTCTAAAATCCTGAAAGAAGACAGTGTTCCGAAACCTCCATCACTACAGTGTGTTCCTTTGACTTTCGACCATCACACTGATTTGAAAATGAGAACACTTCCAGAAATACGTGAAATGAAGCAAATTAAAGTGAATTACAACCAACGAAGTGAGCTGATTGATGTTGTGAACCGTTTATCTGCATCTTCATCAACCAATAGTCCGGATGTTAACTTGCCTTCAACATTTGAGGATCTAATCAAATCGAATCCTGATATTCAAATAATGCCAGTTTCCAGTGACGATACTAAAAGTGCAATGTTCAAAAGGAAGCGTAATTCACCCTCGCTTCATTTGAATCCAATTGATAGCCAACCTAAAGACATTAACAGAGTTCCTCCCATGAAGAAAATGGCCTACTTTGGAATTGGAAGTGAACCAGAGGAGTCCAATTCAGACCAGTCAGTGGAGATAACCTTAGTCGTCAATTCGCAGTCAGGAGAGAAACGAGAAAGTGTCAACAACTATTCTGCTAAGAAATTTGCAACACCTCCTCCTAATCACGATACTAAAAATGATTTCATTTTGCAACCTGGAATTCAGCATCATAAACAATATTCGAAATACGATGCCTTGGGAAAACAGCAGCAACATGATTACTATTCCAGGTTGTACGCGAACGCCTACAAGAAAAATCCCGGCAAATTTGATCCTAGAGAAAATATGTATGAAGATCCCAACATAGAAAAAGATAGAAATCTATTAAAGAAACTTCTGATGGATGACTTTGCTAAACATTCGTATGGGAGTAATCCTCCTGCTAATAGATTTACCGCGCCTGATATGCATAAGTTACTTCAGAATCCATCTTCATCGCAAGGCAATTTGGACGTTGCAAGATATGCCAAGTTTCCGATCACTGACGGACCGCATAAAATCATCCCAGTTCAAAATACCAAAGTTACTGTCAATGATGATGTATATCTCAAAAGACCAATTGACAATAATACATATGCCCCACCCAAACCAACAACAAAAAAACAGAAACTGGACCATACTCACTATAATTTATACAACGGACAGTCTACTTCTCATAGTGGACCTGTTACCACTGATAAGTATAAGTATGCTTCGCCGCATGAAAATAAACCTCCGTCGATACCCAATAGACCTATGATTCCTATCAGACCCCAAGCAACTTACGCCATTCCTCAAGCAATCCGTGGCCCGCACCAACCACCCCTCAATCGTCTACAATCGTCCTACGGGCAGTACCGGGATCACCCGTATCCCGACCAGTCATTCCGACACCCATTAAACCATCCTTACTTTCCGAACATGCCGTACCACCCCTATCTCCAACATCCCCCCAATTACAGGCCCTACTACAACCCGCCTTCTTCGTCTTCCTCTCACATGCGTCATAATAATCCTAATTACCCCCCGCAAACTTTACCCCCCGTGCCACACCTCGCACCTCAAATACCCGAGGATAAGCGAACTAGGAATGAAAACTTGAAGTGATATTGGGAAAATTGACCCAACGGTCAAATGTATTAAGTGAAGAGACAATCAAAGTGTAAATTTTCTATGTCCATCAATAATCGATGTGTAAATTTTTAATGTCAATTTATAATCGACATTTTTATGTCTATTGGCAATCAGTGTGTAAATTTTTATGTAATTTAATTATCTAGTGTAAAATTTTATATCAATTAACAATCCAAGTGTAAAATTTTTGGTCAAAATTGACAATCAATTTATAAATTTTCATGGTGATTAACTATCAATTTATAAATTTTGCTCATTAAGCGGTAAGTCGTCAGTCATTTTGTACGTGTTTTTACCTTTTAGTAAAGTTAGTAGGAAAGAAGTAAGGCTAATTGTTGATTCTCCATAAATTAATGTAACTATATGTTGTATATATAATTATAGGATGGATTAATGTTTAGTGATGGAATTATTCCTTTAAAATGGATAATAACCAGAAGGCATTACATGATTTATATGTCCTGAAGATATAGAATTAAAGGTTTTTAGAATGTCTTAGTTATTGAAGTACAATTTCGTTATTAAGTTTAAAAGGGCCGGTGCATTTAACTACTTAGTCTTTGAACCAATTTGACCCTTTTAGCTCACGAATGTTAAGAGTGTTAACAATAAGTGTTAACACTCTTAACTGGGAGTGTTAACCAAGTCTAGCGTAGTTTTAATTCATTTTCGTCAGTTTCAATTTCTCTAGTCAATATTTAAACCTGCATTATTATATATATTTTTTAATATAAATATATCGATTTTTTTCTTTACAAAGAATTAACGATTTTGATATCAATTTTTTTTAATTAAAATTAAATTGTGACTTCTTTTCAATACAAAATTTCATTAAAAGAAATTAAACAAAGATATCGTTATTTCATTGTATGTATGTTAAAACCATCGGCAAAAAATAGATAAATTAGAACTGTATATTTAATACCCATAAAGACAAATACTATTACATTTAAATTATAGATTTTATTGCTGTTATATTAAATAGGATGTTAATGTTAAATATTAAGATATTTTAAATGATGTTAAATGAATGTTTGATACTGTTAGGAGTTTAAATAGTTTCACAAACACACTGCTCATGTTTGTCCCTAACTAATGTGTTTAAATGTGAATTAAATAAAGGATGAAAGTTTGAATAGGTTCTTGGTGAAAAAAAAATTAAAAAAATTTTTTTGTGGAGAGAAAGATTTTTCAAACAATTATATGTATCATGGATACCAATTGAAATTATCCTTTAAAATATAGGTATCATGGATACCAATTAAAATTATCCTTTAAAATACCTGATGGTATCACGGATACGAATTATAATCAATATTATTTTCTTGTTCTCTCCACAATGAATATATTTTAATACGCTTTTTTTTATATGATAACCCATTGGAATTTCTACCCATTATTTAATTAGCATTTAATAATTGTTACTTTAGTTTAATTCCGGTAATGAAAAGTAACTTAGAAGGCATTTACGTTGTATAGTCAATAGAATTAAGTTATTGTTAATAAATGAAAAGGCATTTGAAATCAAAGTTGTTTGTATAGAATGTTTACTGTCATGTGTTTTATAATTAAGGATAATTTCTAATTATATATTAAAATAAATGTAAAAGTTTTTCATTTAACAAAGAACGAAAATAACTATTTAAACGATTTTTGTGGTATATAGTACCTATAATATTTGCGTCAGTTAGTACTTATAATATTTGCGTCAGTTAGTACTTATAATATTTGCGTCAGTTATTACTTATAATATTTGCGTCAGTTATTACTTATAATATTTGCGTCAGTTAGTACCTATAATATTTGCGTCAGTTAGTACCTATAATATTTGCGTCAATTAGTACCTATAATATTTGCGTCAGTTAGTACTCATAATATTTGCGTCAGATAGTACTTATAATATTTGCGTCAGTTAGTACTTATAATATTTGCGTCATACAGTACCTATAATATTTGCGTCAGTTAGTACTTATAATATTTGCGTCATACAGTACCTATAATATTTGCGTCAGTTAGTACTTATAATATTTGCGTCATGCAGTACCTATAATATTTGCGTCAGTTAGTACTTATAATATTTGCGTCATACAGTACCTATAATATTTGCGTCAGTTATTACTTATAATATTTGCGTCATACAGTACCTATAATATTTGCGTCAGTTAGTACTTATAATATTTGCGTCATACAGTACCTATAATATTTGCGTCAGTTAGTACCTATAATATTTGCGTCAGTTAGTACTTATAATATTTGCGTCAGTTAGTACTTATAATGTTTGCGTCATACAGTACCTATAATATTTGCGTCAGTTAGTACTTATAATATTTGCGTCAGTTAGTACTCATAATATTTGCGTCAGATAGTACTTATAATATTTGCGTCATACAGTACCTATAATATTTGCGTCAGTTAGTACTTATAATATTTGCGTCATACAGTACCTATAATATTTGCGTCAGTTAGTACTTATAATATTTGCGTCATACAGTACCTATAATATTTGCGTCAGTTAGTACTTATAATGTTTGCGTCATACAGTACCTATAATATTTGCGTCAGTTAGTACTTATAATATTTGCGTCAGTTAGTACTCATAATATTTGCGTCAGATAGTACTTATAATATTTGCGTCATACAGTACCTATAATATTTGCGTCAGTTAGTACTTATAATATTTGCGTCATACAGTACCTATAATATTTGCGTCAGTTAGTACTTATAATATTTGCGTCATACAGTACCTATAATATTTGCGTCAGTTAGTACTTATAATATTTGCGTCATACAGTACCTATAATATTTGCGTCAGTTAGTACTTATAATATTTGCGTCATACAGTACCTATAATATTGGTGGCATATAGGTGGTACCTATAATATTTGCGTCAGTTAGTACTTATAATATTTGCGTCATACAGTACCTATAATATTTGCGTAATGTAGTTCTCATGGTAGTTCCTACCTATAATATTTGCGTCAGTTAGTACTTATAATATTTGCGTCATACAGTACCTATAATATTTGCGTAATGTAGTTCCCATGGTAGTTCCTACCTATAATATTTGCGTCATTCAGTATATTCATTGTGTCAATCTAATGGTGGCAGTTTTAAATTAACCGTAGAAAGGTTTTTCAGTTACCACGATATTTGAAAACTTATTCATTTTCAATGAAGTGCTAAATTTTTAAATGAACTGCCTATTCAAAAAAAATTCTTTAATTTGATAAACCAGAATTTTTTTTCCAAAATTACATTCAAAAAGTTTATGAGAATTTTTTTCTCATAGGTCCAGATTTTTTTTCCCATTTCTTGGATTTTTTTTTCTGTAGAAGAAATTTCATTAAAAAAATTACTAGGTAACTCTCATTCAAATAGTTTTCCAGTTACCACATATTTTCAATACAAATGTAATTGGTGTGTTTTGGGAAATATTTTTCTTACCTACTTTCTATTTTTTTTCAAATTTCCTCAATGGCTTTTCGAAGTTTTAAGACAATTTTTTCGTTGTTCCAGTAGGATTTTTCTATATGCCAGAAGGATCTCTATGTATTCCAGAAAATAATTCAGTTGTTACGTAGGTATATAGGAAACAAAGGAAAACCGGCAAATCCGTAGAAAGTACGCAGTAGTTTCAGAAAGTAGAAAAATTGATGTCCATTTTGGAAGATGACCCAGGGAACCCCTTTTTACCAATACAATTTTTAATTATAAGTTCATACCTTTAATACGTTAAATATTTGATTAAAGAGCAAGATTTAAACGAAGGAACATAGTTAGGGTAAGGTTCATGCATCCGATAGTCCTATTTTGAACAATGAAGAGGCCTGCTATTGGCTGATGGAAAATGCATATGCGTACCATTTCTTTTGTTTCACATATATAGAACGCATTAAGTACGTAATTTAGTACATTTTTAAATGATTGTATATTACATTCAAGTTTTTCTACGTATATGATCAGATTATTATTTTTTCCCTTATTGTGAAAAGGTTAGAACCTAGTTTATTTTAATTAATTAAAGTATTTTCCATGTTAGTGAAAGTGAAATAAATTCAAATAATTAAATAAATCAACGTCACGAACACCAAGATTAAATTCGTAATATATAATAATTAGAAGAAACTGTTTCTTTTATTTCATGCTTAAATGATTATTTAGCATATATAACACTAATATAATACAATAAAAAGCTCTCAAATCTTTTATATTTATGATTAAAGTTTGTTTTTATGACGTCACGTGGTAGATTGTTTATACTCTAAAAATAGTTTAACATTTAATTGTCCGAAGTGCCAGTCTTGCCGGACCCTAGTACTGTTGTACCAGATTTGGTACTTTTGGTCTCCCATTAACACATTCTTAAAAATCTTTTCACTATTGACGAACATTGAAGCAAGTAATAGGTAAACTATAAAACATAAATCACTTTAAAAGATACCAGTAAGTGAATGAATAACAAATAATTCGCATTAAGTTTCATTTCATAGGAAATTAAAACTGTTTGGTACTTCTATGTCAAACCTGGTACTTTTTTTTGTGTTGTTCGAAAATAACAGTAGAAGAGAATCATTTTGTATTTGGAGTTTGTGGAGTGGGGTCCTTGGGATATTCATCTTCTGCTAAGTTAACTTATTCTATGTAATCTAATGCTCTAATTTAACAAACTGTCATTCATTTGTTCCCCATTCAGGTGTTATTTATCCTATTTAAGATCTGTTCATATAAAGCTTGTTTAGTACTTACAAAGCATTGTTAAATAGCATCACCTAAAAACTAAGGGACGCGTGCTGCCTGCGTGTTCCTAGATCTTTATTGATCTAGCCTAGCTAGTTTTAACTAGTTAGGATTATAAGTTTTGGAACTAAAAGAAGAAAATATGGAGAGAATGGATTCTAAGGCAGTTTGCCCTGTCAGGTAAATGAACTGTCAATGTAATATTTAAATCAAAACGTTGACAAAACCAAGCTATCTAGTTAGGAGCATAGGACTAGGTTTGCTATTGCTGAATTCAATGTTTCCGAATAGTATGATACTTATCACTTCCTGTCTTTATATGTTGGTATGTGCATGCTTTTAGATTATTTTTGAAGATATGAATACATGTTATTTAATTGATCTCAGCCCTCAAAACTGTAATTAGGCTAAGTTCCTAACTGTTGGCTGTTGCATCATTATTCACAAATCACTAGTAATAAACTAAGTAGCCAATACCTAGCCATAAGAGCCATGTTTCCAAGTGTGGCTTGAAAGTCGCCAGTTTAGTGAGAAAATGGATCAGGTCTCCACATTTCTCAGATTCTCAGCAGCAGATTCAGAATGAAAATCTTCCGCAGCAAAATTAATTCATGGTAACATAAGAATTAACTCAAGATCTCCTGCAGACTCGCAGTCGCAGAGATTCCAGTTTGTATTTGCCATTTGGTTGGTGCACTGAACTCTTTCGACTTTTTCAAAAATCTGAGAAATAGCTGCCTGCCTACATTTTTCATCAATATGTCTAGTCCTGAGTCCTCTAGCATTTTTACAGTTTCCCCTCCAAATATGAAATATTATTGGTAAATTGATAATATAAGAATTAATAGCTAAATATCCTCCAACATTGCAGGAATTTTTTTATTAGAGAAATTGAATATCTTCCGACATATCATTGGAATTTACCCAGACTGCAGAAACTGGTTAACTGTTCTCCAAGAAATCCTCTATTTTGGCTTCTGTTCTCAGTAAAATACATGTAAATATAGGAAGAAATTAAGGATTGTTTGCACAGAAAATGTTAAAAATGTCCCATGTTCTGCAGACTGGGAATTTACCACCAAATACAATCTGGCAGAGATCTAAAATTTTATAATCAGACTCAGGTTTGTCACAGAGTCTTAAAAATGTTCCATACCTATTCCCAGCCAGTCTGCAGAATGAGGGACATTTTTAATATTTTCTGTGCGAACATCCTTAATTTCCTCCTATGTTAACATGTATTTTACTGAGAACAACAGCCAAAATAGAGAATTTCTTGGAGAACAGTCCATGTTTCAGAGGCTGGAAAATTGTAAGCCAATTTTTGAGCCAAAATTCACAAAAATTCTGAACCAAGCCAATTTGGCTCATTTATTGAAGATTTCAAGCCAAAATTAACATGGCAACATAGGAATTAATTCAAAATTTAAAGCCAATTAGACATATCTGAGTTTTGACCTTCTGAAATCTAAGCCAATTAATTGGCTTTAACTGACATACTCTGTAACATGGAGAACAGTTTACCAGTTCCTGCAGTCTGGATTCCCAGTCTGCGGAAACTGGTAAAGTGTTCATAGAGATCTCAAATTCTGTTTGTAGCAAAATTACTGTAAATATAGGAATTACTTCAAAATAGTTCATAGAGAATATCCCAAATATCTCCCACATTCTGCAGACTGGCCAAATTCTCCAGTCTGGTGACAACTGATAGAGAGACAGAGACAGACATGTCTTAGATGTCTGATGCATGTGCATCTCTTGAAACTATTTTATGAGGGATTTAATTTTTATTTAGATGTTTTTCAACTTCTTTAACCCCTCAAAAGTCACCAATATACTGGCGACTTGGTCATACTTTGAAACATGGAATCTTTACCTGTGATTTTTAAATTTTAATAAGTTGAATGTCTATTATACAAATTTTCTTCACATGATCGAAATCTTTATTCCAGGTAATAAAGTATGTCCAAACTCGCCATTTTAATGGCGAGTTTGTGAGTTATTTTGAGCCCTCCAATTGCAAATGGTGAAAATATCCAATTTTCTCCTATGCTTTAATGTTATTTTAGAGAGAATTTTTGATAATTTGATCATTTTGGATAGAAATTTAGTTATTTTTGGAGACAAATGGAGAGTTTATGAGACACACTATTTTACTTTGATAATGAAACAGTCATAACTTAAAACTTAAAGGTATCATTTATTCATTTTACCCAGTTTATTACCTACTTTTTATTATGCTAGTTTTTATTACTTTAATTTCCATTATTCCTAGATTTTATCACTAGTTTTTCATTTTAATTAACTTTTATTGTTTTTCAGAACAAGGAACATCGGCAGTAGCAAGAACGTCAAGATGATGTGCCAGACTTACATGGATGTGGAGAAGTGGTCCTCAAAGTCCAGTTCTCTCCTTACCTATACGAAGAATAAGAGAATAAACAGAATTATCGTCAAAGATTCTGAGTACAAATGCACGTAAGTAAATTTAAAAACCTAAAGTATCTCGTCTTTTTTCTGAGCTGAACTCAGAAATAAAAATAGTTGAAATATCAATAGATTGCGGTGTTATTTTTGAAGTTCTCTTAATTAGATATAATAATACTAATGCATTAGAGGTACTTTCCATTCCTTTTTGTGTTTCACTCAATGGGGCTAAATAACTAATTTTTAAATTAACTCCATGAAATTTGTTAGTGTATCATGTTTGTTTGTTTGGATATGGCTTAGAAGATTTTTATGCTGGAATATCTGTTTTTTCTTACGAGTTGCTAATTCTTATCTCAAAGAAATAAGATTTGCATTGTCCGTTTTGACATCTGGTTATAGCGTAACATTTTGTTCCAATATTCCTCAAAGCTAAAATATATAAAATTAAAAGATCTCAACATCATATTTTGTAATAAATTGAAGAGTGTATAATCTTTTTCTTCTGTGTCATATTAGTGTTTCATACTGTTGGTACAAGCAGAAACTTTTAAATTAAATAACAACATAGCTATTGTTCCTAATTTTATGTATGTTTCAAATTAATGATCTTTGACTTTATTTCTAAATTGTTCAGTAATAAACTTTTTTTTAATAAACTGTAGTTTATTAAATTTAGATTCCTAGAGCCTAGATCGGTGGTTCTTAACTCCATAAGAGATACTTAATCCTCTAAGTACATTCACCAAACCCTACATAGTTAGGAAAATTAATGTAGCTACTTTTTCCCTTCTACATCAGAACATGTGGTTGTAAATGCTTTAATAGTGAACTAACTGTACCATGCATTATTTGCACCCATTTCACTGTTAAAAGAGCTAAACCACAAAAAACTTAATGACCAAACTGCCAAACCCTATAAACAGACGCATCCAACCGCATGGGGTCTATCGAACTAAGGTTAAGAACCGCGCTGTAGATCATAGGTTCTAACCATTTAATTACCGCCGTCCTCTGGGTAGGACATTAGAAAAACATCCAATAATGTCTTTATATAGTCCGTATAATCATATTCTAGCAGTAAGCGTATAAATAAATGTAGGCTATGCCACATAATGATTTGAGATTTTGAAACGGCCAAAGTTTTTCCCAAATGATATTTAACTTAAAATGAAGAGATTTTTTATTGAACATATTCTTTAATATAAAGGTTATGTATCTAATATTGATCTATTGAAAAAATGTACATTTTTATTTAATATTTAATTCAGTTTCTTCTCTCCCACAGAAAATATGCCATCGACAGGATGCAGCACATCAATATTCCTGTACCTGAATTGAGTGACTACAGTGAACCTACCATCAGACTCTACCCTTACGATTTCAAGGTGAGTAACTGTAGGGTTGTGACAATATGCTTTTAAACTCATAGATCTTGAGAATATCACAGACGAAATGAAATGGTATCGAATACTATATACCGCTGGTGTAGAACCATTCAATACTCTTTAATTCTCTCAGTCTATAATATTTTCAGGATCTATTATAAAAGCATATTGTCACAACCCTTTGAAGAAAATTAAAATTATTTATTATATATGTACTTATAACGGACTCTATTGGTCCGTTTTGTACATATAACTTGTACATATAATTAAGCTCACTGACTATTATGATTGTGATGTTGAATTAATTTCAGACTTCAGAATTAGTTCATACTGCTACTTATTTTTAGATTTTGTTTAGCTGTTAAAATTGTTAATGAAATCAAAAATATTTTAGATGGAATTTCAGCTCTGATTTCAGGCAATAGGGTTAGTTCCGAAAGAAAATATAATTTACAATTGGTTTCCAAGATACTTGTAGGTACTTGGAACCTTTCTCTATAACTCGGGGCTTACCCTACTTAATATTTTATTTTATTCTCTAAAAATTTAAAGTAAGATCTCTTGTCCATTACTTATAACTTTTAAATTATATCATTTTTTTCTGCTGTTATCCGCAGGTAAGAATGAATATATTCATTGCACACTCATGCCTATCCAGTAAAATCACATTTATCTCGATGATGAAAAGTCTTTCATTCCAATTTTATTTTCAGTACGAGAGGTTACCTGAATTGAAAGATGAAACCTGGGCGTTTTTTCTGGACCATTGGAAGAAAAATGGTCTGTCCTACGTGAGGTACTGCTGGAAAAAATTCTCAGAGGTGCCTGTGACTCCAGAATACGAGGCCTGGTTTAAAAAAGCCGAGGAGGATTTTCCTGAATTGCAAGCGAGCTGCAAGTGGCTGACGTGTTTCGCCATTTCTAACCATCTGTCTCAAGACGTCAAGTTAAGCAGGTGATTATAGAAAAGCGAGAAATTTGTATAGTTACATCCTAAGAATCTCTCGTATCTGAATGCAGTAAAACTCCTGAGTTACGAAGTATTAGCTCCTTCATATCTCGAGTGTACTAGATAGTTTTCTATGATTGAAATCATAGAAAACTATTGTCATAGAGGGATAACTATGACGCAATTCTTGATGTGTGTAGTTTTCTATAATTTAAACATAGAAAACGACATCATAACTCAGGTGCATTTCATAATCAGGACCTTCTTTACTCATAGTGCTTCATTATAGGAAGTTCCTTATCTCTAGTCATAAAGAGGGCCACACGGCTCCCCCCCTCAACAACAGTTTAACATCTTGCCTTTTAATTAGTAGCTATCTCGTATATTAGACTTGCTGCACTTTCCTTTATTATCAAGAAATGGAAAATAAGAAAGTAATTCATTCTTTTCAGGAAAAAACTCGGTGACACTTACGTGAAGTTTGTGGAGGATCGTTTTTACGTTGTTTTGGTGCTGTACCTCCTCTACCAGAAGAAGCACTGCCTCTCGGAGAAACAAATGTGGTTCATAAAGGATCGCATGTCTCATGAGTACTGCTTTGAGCAGTGGTGGAAGCAAGTGGGGGGAAAAGAGACCTCCAAAGGGGTGGAGGTGAACTCCACCGGAGAAGAACAGTCCACCAGTGAGGAGAGCGGATTGGGCAGCTCCGCAAGTGGGACCAGTGGAGAAGATTCTCGCAATGTTACCCCGGAGTCTCAGGGTGATATTTCTCCGCACAAGCTTCACAAGTGAGTTAATTGGAAAAAAGTTAGCTAGTTTGTTCTAAAGAGCTGCAGTGAAAGCTGATGATTTGTAAGGAGTGCTTTGGGCCCCGAACTGTTGTAATTTGGATTATGCATTGTCCTTAATACAATTTTATCATTTTTAAATGCTACTTGCAGTTTTAGAGGATAGCGCTAAGGTTATGCTCTTCAACTACGAGGTCTTAGATTTTGTGTTCGGTAGACTCGTAGGCTTCATTTACTATCACCTCTTCATTTTCCTCTTAGATTTTGTGTTCGGTAGACTCGTAGACTTTATTTACTATCACCTCTTCATTTTCCTCTTAGATTTTGTGTTAGGTAGACTCGTAGGCTTCATTTACTATCACCTCTTCATTTTCCTCTTAGATTTTGTGTTAGGTAGACTCGTAGGCTTTATTTACTATCACCTCTTCATTTTCCTCTTAGATTTTGTGTTCGGTAGACTCGTAGGCTTTATTTACTATCACCTCTTCATTTTCCTCTTAGGTTTTGTGTTAGGTAGACTCGTAGGCTTCACTTACTATCACCTCTTCATTTTCCTCTCAGATTTTGTGTTCGGTAGACTCGTAGGCTTTATTTACTATCACCTCTTCATTTTCCTCTTAGGTTTTGTGTTAGGTAGACTCGTAGGCTTCATTTACTATCACCTCTTCATTTTCCTCTTAGATTTTGTGTTAGGTAGACTCGTAGGCTTCATTTACTATCACCTCTTCATTTCAGTGATGCATTCATGGAATAGCTTCTCTGCATCCATGAGCATCGTCACTGTTGGACTTAGTTCGTGGAGCCACTTTCCTTTCTAACTGCTCTTCATTTTATTACGTTCTCATATCAGTGATATGGACTCTGGTTCAGACGTTAAGCCCCTTACTAAATTATTTTAAATTTGTTCAGACCTTACCTTTATCTTAGATATTTGAAAATCATAAATCGCTGGTATGATTTTGTGGAGAACTTCTTGCAGAATCGAATGCGAAAAAAAGCAATGCCGTAGCTTCAAAATTGTAAAAACCTAAGGCTTTTGAACACCAAAATTTGCATTACCCAATAAAAATATTTTCAAAAACCATGTCCTGTCCCCTGAAATTGACTTTCTTTTTCAGGATCTCTAACTCTACTGGCAACATCCTCAGTAATTTGAAGTCTAGAAGTCTCCATGCTACATCAAATGAGCCTGAAGTTGACTCATGGGAGAAACGGACATGCTTTGCTCATGGCATGTTTTCTGCGCATTCAAATGTCATCCAGAAAAATTTAGCCTTTCTATTATCTGATAGATCAAGTAAGTTGATTACCCCCTTCAATGTGTAGCTAGTATCATTTTTTGGCTAGTTTGAAATAACTTATATGTGATACAGTTATATTCAATGTGGTTATATTCAATGTGGTTATATTCGATGTGGTTATATTCGATGTGGTTATATTCAATGTGGTTATATTCAATGTGGTTATATTCAATGTGGTTATATTCAATGTGGTTATATTCAATGTGGTTATATTCAATGTGGTTATGTTCGATGTGGTTATATTCGATGTGGTTATGTTCGATGTGGTTATGTTCAATGTGGTTATATTCGATGTGGTTATATTCAATGTGGTTATGTTCGATGTGGTTATATTCGATGTGGTTATGTTCGATGTGGTTATATTCGATGTGGTTATGTTCGATGTGGTTATGTTCGATGTGGTTATGTTCAATGTGGTTATATTCGATGTGGTTATGTTCAATGTGGTTATATTCGATGTGGTTATGTTCGATGTGGTTATGTTCGATGTGGTTATGTTCAATGTGGTTATGTTCAATGTGGTTATATTCAATGTGGTTATATTCAATGTGGTTATATTCAATGTGGTTATATTCAATGTGGTTATATTCAATGTGGTTATATTCAATGTGGTTATATTCAATGTGGTTATATTCAATGTGGTTATATTCAATGTGGTTATATTCAATGTGGTTATATTCAATGTGGTTATATTCAATGTGGTTATATTCAATGTGGTTATATTCAATGTGGTTATATTCGATGTGGTTATAGCTATTCGATGTGGTTATATTCGATGTGGTTATATTCGATGTGGTTATAGCTATTCGATGTGGTTATGTTCAATGTGGTTATGTTCAATGTGGTTATGTTCAATGTGGTTATATTCAATGTGGTTATATTCAATGTGGTTATATTCGATGTGGTTATATTCGATGTGGTTATAGCTATTCGATGTGGTTATAGCTATTCGATGTGGTTATGTTCAATGTGGTTATATTCGATGTGGTTATAGCTATTCGATGTGGTTATGTTCAATGTGGTTATATTCGATGTGGTTATAGCTATTCGATGTGGTTATATTTGATGTGGTTATATTATCATGTATTAGTTTCAGTAACTATATTCCATAAAACTATATTAGATAAAGTCTCATTTGAAAAATTTATTCTCTTCAAATCATATTAAAAAAAATTACATTAGATATATTCTTATTTGATATTAATATATATCTTATTGAGATCTTCATTTTATAGTAATGAAAATAGTTATTCGTATTATATCTCTATGTACTATTTCCTTCATGCAGAATTTTCATTTTTGAAGCTAATGTGGAAAAGTGGCTAGAAAGTGATTCATTAGATTGAAAATAGATTCAAAAAAGTGAAATCAAATTTTCAAACGTTTTCTAGGTAATTTTAGGTTTGCCAAGAAGATTTGGTGTAACCCGTACAGGGCTGCTCAACTTTAACTTCTATCTAAATTTACAGATAGCTGTCCTAAAATACGGCCACCCTTTATGTTGGGTTAAAAAGAGCCTAAAATGTCACTGTTTTAATGATAACAACTGTTACTGTGAAGATCAAAGAGTTTTTTCCCTTACATATAGCTAATTATAAAGGGACGTACACACGTAGGGTTTTTAAAGTCTTTCCACCAGACTTTTTGCTAAGCTCCTCCTACTTTTTCCACGAGAATATAAGAAAAAATTATTTTATTTTTTATTTATATTAGTTGGTATCCATGATACCTGCAGGTATCATAGATACCAATTATGACTTAAAAAACCCTACGTGTGTACGGCCCTTAAGAGAACATTAGTGTTAAAATAAATATTTTTCTATTTTTCAGCACCTAATCTGCACAGTTTGTTCTGCACTAGAGACATTACCACTAAACACGAAGAGCTTCCAAACCTCTGCCCCTGCGCCACTTCAAGTCAGACTGAAACAGTGGTTCACAACTGTCATCAGATACAAGAGGAGTATTTCACCAATCTGTCGGAAGTGTCGCACTTGAGGAAAAAAGACAGGGCTGAGGCGATGCAAGAGGCTGCTGAGATCTTCTTCAAATCCTCACTTGAGTTTGCACAGAATCACTCGCTTGAAGTTGTTAAGAAGGTAGGTTCTTTTTGTTGTTTGCCTTTTGAGAATTGTCTAGTCTGATTTGTTATCTTTGATGCGGTTAGCTAATTTATTTACATTTTTGGATTGAGTATTTATGTGCATTTGTGGAGTAGCTTTCCTGCATTCATGAGGATTGTCACTGACTGGTGATAGGTGACTTTGTTCTTAGTCACTTTCCTGTCTGACTGCTTCTTCCAGTCCCTTGTACTTAATTTTCTTTTGACGTCAGGGATATGGGCTTTGTTTCCAAAGCAGACGTTAAACCCCTTCTAAATTAAATTTAAAATAATGTAACCATTTCAGATCAGTGATTTAATTCTCTTTTTTTTTATCAGGCACACTCCAGACCTCGTAGGTTCCTGAAAAGAATTTGCAAGATGTTCATCAGCGGCAAGATTAGATTAGCAGAGTGGTTCAACCTGGTAGTCATGTGGTTCGCTATCTTCTGCAAATCCATATACTACGGAAGCATCCGTAATGACAGTTACCAAAAGGAGGTGGAAAATCTTAAAGAAGAACTAGATGGGGAAAAAGTGGTTTTCAACACTGTACCGGAAGACCGCGGACACCAGGCTGAACTTCACACTGCGTCCTACATCACCTACCCTTGGCACGGACAAAGGGTGCTCTTACGCAACGCTTACGAGTGTGGTAGCACCAAAACAGAAGTGAAAGAGGACGGTACTGTTGTTAATAACTTTGACTGTCATGATCTGGATATGCATATGCCAACAAACACTACCATGCATCCCGTCCCTTACAGCATTGAAGAGGACACTAGCGATGTATCTAATTGGAGGGAGTACCTACATGGAAGAGTTGAGGACTTTTACAAAGAGAGGTGCTACAACTTCCAAGGAGAGATGGCGTCCAATGTTTACAATGCGACTTTTTATGATGAGGACGATGATTATAACGAAGACTATGATAACTATTACCAAGAGAATTATGAAGAATATTCTGCGCCTGTTGATCCTCCATCACACGGGTACCGCATATCTGAGCATTCTGTGGATGGCCGCACCGTTAGCGTTCTAGAGAGTGGTGGACTGAAGATGGCCATCAACCCCAACCAAATACAGAGCTATAAACAACGACAGGTTAAAAGGTTCGATGGAGATGAGAGCCAGAATGAAACTGCCCCTGCTGGAGGATCTACTCACTATGAAGCTTCTGAGGTGGAAGATAGTGATGAAGAGGAGCCTCTATCTGATGAAGGATCTTCAGATGATGAAGGATCTTCAGATGATGAAGGATCTTCAGATGATGAAGGGTCATCAGATGATGAAGGGTCATCGGATGATGAAGGATCTTCAGTCGATGAAGAATCATATGATGGAGAATCTGAAGATGAATCTTCATCTGATGAAGAATCTTCCTCGGAAGAGGAATCTTCATCTGATGATGAAGCATACTCTTCAAAAAAATCTTCTGATGGAGAATCATCAACTAATAAAGAAGTTGAGGGAGGACATCCATCTTCTGCCATCATCTCTAACTCTTCTGGTAGTGACGATCACATAAATGCTACTTTGAAAGTATCTGAAGATGCCACAGTGATGGCCTCTACTCCTAGACGTGTAGAAACTAGTTCAAATGCCTCTGGCTTCATGGTTCCTTACTGTGAGATTTCTTCCATTCCTGAAGATGTCACTAAAAAGGTCCAGAAGGTTGAAGTAACAGAGAAAGTGGTTGAAGTAACAGAGAAGTTTGAAGAAGTAACAGAGAATGTTAAAGAAGTAACTGGGAAGGTAGAAGAAGTAACAGAGAATGTTAAAGAAGAAGCTGAAACTGATTTAAATACTTCAGTAGGGAACGAATCAATTAAATCTGAAGATTCTTTTACACTTGTTGATGACTTGGATATGCCTGCAGTTGAAGAAGTCGTTGTTCCTGAGAATCCATCAGTAGCTGCTAACTTGGTTGACAGCATTACTTCCGTCTACAACCAAACAGATATTGTAGGTAATTTATCTACTATCTACAACCAATCAAATATTATTGGTAGTTTATCTGCTGCATACTACCAAACAAACAGTGAAGAGACTGAAGAAGAAGTAAGGAATGAAGAAGAAGTAAGGAATGAAGAAGAAGTAAGGAATGAAGAAGAAGTAAGGAATGAAGAAGAAGAAAGGAATGAAGAAGAAAAAGAAGTTGTAGAGAAGACTGAAGAAGATGAAGTTGTAGAGAAGACTGAAGAAATTGAGCAGACTGAAGCAGTGCAAGTTGAGGAGGTGGAGCAAGTTCAAGTTGAGGAGGTGGAGCAAGTTCAAGTTGAGGAGGTGGAGCAAGTTCAAGTTGAGGAGGTGGAGCAAGTTCAAGTTGAGGAGGTGGAGCAAGTTCAAGTTGAGGAGGCAGAGCAAGTTCAAGTTGAGGAGGCAGAGCAAGTTCAAGTTGAGGAGGCAGAGCAAGTTCAAGTTGAGGAGGCAGAGCAAGTTCAAGTTGAGGAGGCAGAGCAAGCTCAAGTTGAGGAGGCAGAGCAAGCTCAAGTTGAGGAGGCAGAGCAAGTTCAAGTTGAGGAGGCAGAGCAAGCTCAAGTTGAGGAGGCAGAGCAAGCTCAAGTTGAGGAGGCAGAGCAAGCTCAAGTTGAGGAGGCAGAGCAAGCTCAAGTTGAGGAGGCAGAGCAAGCTCAAGTTGAGGAGGCAGAGCAAGCTCAAGTTGAGGAGGCAGAGCAAGCTCAAGTTGAGGAGGCAGAGCAAGCTCAAGTTGAGGAGGCAGAGCAAGCTCAAGTTGAGGAGGCAGAGCAAGCTCAAGTTGAGGAGGCAGAGCAAGTTCAAGTTGAGGAGGCAGAGCAAGTTCAAGTTCAGGAGGCAGAGCAAGTTCAGGAGGCAGAGCAAGTTCAAGTTGAGGAGGCAGAGCAAGTTCAAGTTGAGGAGGCAGAGCAAGCTCAAGCTGAGGAGGTGGAGCAAGTGCAAGTCGAGGAGGCTGAGGAAGCTCAAACTGATGTAAAGACTTCAGAAGGGAATAAATCATTTGAAATTGGATCTGATGAGTCTTTTACTATTGTTGATGACTTGGATATGCCTGCAGTTGAAGAAGTCGTTGTTCCTGAGTATCCATCAGTAACTGCAAACTTGGTTGACAGCATTACTTCCGTCTACAACCAAACGGATATTGTAGGTAATATGTCTGCAGCCTACACCCACTGTGTTGAAGGACTAACATATTTAAGAACTGGTGATTGCATCAGTGACTCTGATGAAGATCTTAATGAATATGTACCTGTTATGGTGGATGCCTCTGAAATACTGAAAGCACAACAGAAGGAAGAATCTATTGCTGTTGATTCTTCTTCTGAAGATAATGTTGAAGAAGATACGGATTCTGCTGCTCCTGCAGAAGAAGATTCGGATTCTGCTGCTCCTGCAGAAGAAGATTTGGGTTCATCTGCTTCTACCAAAATAGTTGTGGATTCTGATACCACCGTAGAAAATACAGATTTGGCTGTTTCAGAAAATAGTCCTCAGACTTCAGAGTCTACTGCTGATGTCAATAACCAGAGTGCTTTATTGGACAGTCTCACGGAGACCATTGTTATGTTCGACCTCAACGGAGAACCTGTGGAAAAGGAGCGGCAAGTAGATGTGGTAGGAAAGAAGAATGTGAAGCAGGTTCTGGTTCAAGAGGGATTGGCACTGCCTAATATCCGCAATTGGAGCTTGAAAGAGGAGAACGATGTGCTCACCTTCAGTTGTGATGTAAGTATCTCAAAAATGAATAGGTAATCAAACGGGTTGAGACAATATGACTTAAAATCATAGATCCCAAGAACATCACAGACGAAATGAATGGTATCGAATACTATATACCGCTGGTGTAGAACCATTCAATACTCTTTAATTCTCTCCGTCTATAATATTCTCAGGATATACAATTTTAAAAGCATATTGTCACGACTCTAGTAACCCATTCACAATTTTGATCAATCCGCAGAAGTTGACAAGCCTGTAAAAATTATTCTTTTTTTTTTGTTCTCAGAACTACATCACTAAACTACCCGTGCAAGAGCACAACAGGAGGTCATTCAACTACCCGGAGAACTTCCCTGCGTACCTGAAAAAGTTTTACGACAGGCGCCATGATTTCTTCAGCAAATTCGAAGAAGGAATTCAGTTAGATGATGGTTAGTGTGTATATAATAATATATATAATGATTCGAATTAAAGGATTAACTAGTTGACAACATTGCTCCAACTATAATATTGTGTGAATTATGCATATCCTCTTTGGGGTTACTCCAGGAATCACTTCTTGGATCTCTAGTGTTTATAAACTATAGAAATTACGAGTTAACATATTTTTTATGTTTTTGCTGATAATTTTGTTTAATGTTGCAGAGAGTTGGTACAGTGTAACTCCTGAACTACTTGCTAGGCACCACGCCAGGCGCTGCCACGCGGCTGTCATGGCGACAAAGAAGCCCAACGAGAAGACGGTGGCCATTGATGGTTTCTGCGGCTGCGGTGGTAACTCCATTCAACTTGCGATGCTCTTCGATGAAGTCATCGCAATTGATATAGATGCATCGAAGCTGGCAATGGCCAAACACAATGCCACCATCTACGGTGTAGCGCACAAGATAAAGTTCATTGCTGGGGACTACTTCAAAGTTATCAGGAGTTTAAAGGTCAGTTGTTTATGTTTAATTTATTCAATATATTTTTAATTAGTTGAGTAATAGGATTATATATAACTAAGGGTAAGTTCATGATTTCATACAAGAAAAAGTAGCTAGGAAATGCATTTCTAGGCAGATTGAATTTACCATTCACATTTTTTGTTCAAAATGGTATAAAAAAACTCTGAGGTTTAATTGTAGAGGGCCGTAGGCCTTTTTAAGTCTTTCCGCCAGACTTTCTGCTAAGCTCCTCCTACATTTTGATATCCATGATACCTGCAGGTATCATGGATACCAACTGAAATAAATAATAATTATATCCCTTTTTCTTATATTCTCGTTGAAAAAGTAGGAGGAGCTTAGCAAAATGTCTGGTGGAAAGATTTAAAAAACCATACGTGTGTACGGCATTTAAGAGTTCAATTTTTAAGGAACTTTCCAATTTCTTAGCTAATCTATCTTTTAAAGGATGATATCTATTAATGGAGGGAAAAATATTGAAGATTGTAATCTAAAATAGAAATAGCTATTGTTTGTTTCTTTTCAAGCTTCAATTCTTTAAAAATGACTAGCTACTGAACTTACAAGGTGCTTGTTCGGAATTATTTACTAGTGCACTTTCCCGTTAAAACTAACGATTCATCATCAATACCAATTTATTACCCGTTATTAGGTTACTTTCATGAATTCAACTAAAATTAATTTTTTTTCCAAAGTCTAATTTGTTTTATAGATAAAATACATTTAAAAATTGAATAGAAGCAGGATATTTAAATATCAAGTAAATACATTCCCGTGCGTTTCATAGTTACATTCTTCATGTTTAATACCCGTCGAATAAAAGCGGACACCAAATAAATAAACACACGTGGGAAATTATTAGTATAGATTATATTAGGATAGATTTGACTGTTGGCTAACATAATATTTCTCCCTCAGGGCGACGTAGTGACCCTCTCTCCCCCCTGGGGTGGGCCTACCTACACCAAGGATGAGGTTTACGATGTCTTCACCATGGGATCCGCCTGCTTTGACGTCAAGAAGATGATGAGACTCGCCAGACGTGCTGCTAAGTCTGTAATGCTCTTCGTACCCAAGACCAGCGAGAGGAATCAGGTAATGAACAACATTACGTGTTTGTAAATACCGTAAATGGTCATGTAGGGTCAGAGGGAAATTCTGTGTTTTCGGACGGTTTCACATTTCTGATCATACGAAAAAAATATAGAATAGGTAGCTATTATTTAACTGTTTTTACAATTGTCATCCATGTATCGTGGATACCAATTAATTATGAATTAAAATAAAAGTTACATTATAATAAGAGACTTCGGTTCACAAAATGTGTTAAACAGTCATTCTATCAACAGCGCCTCATAAAGTTGGTGTAAAGAAATGAAACAGAAATTGAAAGAACTAATGATTTGCTGCAGTATCTTTGATACGGGTTTCACTAAAATTAATAATTGAAAATATAAGAGTTTTGACTCTGGGGAGTAAAAAATATAATTTTGATAAATTAAATATATTGTATTTGTATGTAGCTATATAATATATATGTAGGCATTTGAATATAATCTTAGAGCCATTATAATAATTGAAGTCTCATTAAGGAACCATAGGTAGCTACAGTACTAGTATTAATTATTGTGGATCTGTGTGATAACCAATGACTCGACTATTTAAAAATATGTTGAGAAAGCTATTAGCAACCAGATAATTTATTATATCTTCTAATACCTACCTAATGCTCATTGGAAATTATCCATTTGTATAATAATAATAATTATTGTACAGGTTATTAAAACTATAGCACAGTGGTTCTTAAAGTATTTTTCTCGCGCACCCCTTGCTTTTCTCAGGCACCCCCTGAGCATTATATTGCATTGAAATAGATTGGAAAGATACTATTATAATATACGTTTTTGGTTACTATGATGTTAGAAAAGTTCCAATATACTTCATGTATATTATGCATGATATTAACAGCAACCATCGTGCTTTTAAAGGTATAAGTAACACATACAACAACAATCCCAGGCACCCCCTATACACAATCCAGGCCCCAAAGGGGGTGTCGCGCACCTCACTTTAAGAACCACTGCTGTAGCAGCTAATCTTGAAGAGAATCTAATTGCTTTCTTATTTCCGCAGTTGATTGCTCTGGCTGATCCCTTTAGGTACCTGGACATTGAACTCAACATTATGGGCGAAAGAGGATTAGCCATCTCAGCTTATTACGGCAAACACATGGCTTGCTACAGGGCCAGGAACCAGTCCATGTACCAGTCCATGTACCAATAGCTAAATGGAGAGAACAATGAGGAGCTAGAATTAGTTTGGAAGTGATTTTGAGCTATGACCTTGATTTTGAGGTTTGACCTTGATTTTAAGGTTTTACCTTGATTTTTCAGGTTTGACCTTGATTTTGAGGTTTGACCTTGATTTTTCAGGTTTGACCTCGATTTTTAGGTTTGAACTTGATTTTTAGGTTTGACCTTGATCTTGAGGTTTGACCCTGATTTTGAATGAGTGTGGACACTTAGTATTTTTTTTGAAAAATCATCAGTTAAGTATCAATTTAGTTAGCATTAGTCAGTATTTTTAGAAAATCATTAGTTAATTTGAATTTAGCATTAGTTCAATCATGTCATATGTACACTAGTCTGTGTACTAGTCATTCATTTTAACAATACCCCCATTTTATTCAGCTCTCACTTCCATCAAGTATTTTAAACTTAAGATTACTTTTAATTGAATTTATAATCTCTTTTACTTTTCTCCATTTGATCAAAATAACTACCTGTCAGTACAAACTTTCTCAATATTTCTAATTCTACATATGGCTGTGAAGAGAAATTTCCTAATATAATTGTAGTATGGCTTTAGTAATTAGTGAGTAATAAAGTGTGTCATTTAATTATCTTTTTTTTTTCAATCCTCAACTTTTTTTTTCTGTGAAATTGACCTTGATTTTGAAGTTTGACCTTCACTTTGAAGTCTGACCTTGATGTTGAAGTCTTACTGATGTTGAGGTTTGACCTTCAATTTGAGACTTGACCTTGATGTTAAAATCTGACCTCTATGTTAAAATCTGACCTTGACGTTGAGGCTTTTCTCTTGAGGTTGTTGGTGTGACCTTGACCTTGCCCCAGGGAATGACCTTGAGGTTATTTAAGGGGCGTGCATCCCTTGGGCTCCCTAGCAAACATAAGTATAAATTTTAATTTGTTTTGCTATTTATTAATTGTGATTTGACAGAAATTTTAATTCAAAAGTTAAAATAATCAAAGTAAGGCAACAATTTTTATTTATTAATTCTGTGTGAGACAACTTAACAAATTAAATTTTAGTACACTATATAATTAATAAATTTTATCATTTTATTTCCATTCATACTTGCCACCTTTCAAACTAAGGAATTTAACTTTTTTTTTAAATTTATTTAATATTTTTTGTTGTTAAAAATCAGATTTGAAAAATTATTAAATTAATAAGAGTATAATTTTCTTTTTCTATGAAAAATTGCAGTGAATTCTTTTATTGAATCCTAATTCACTGAATTAAATAGCAGAAAAAGTATTTGTTTTACATGGGAATAACTTATGCCTAAGTATTAATAGATATATTTTAAATTCTCTTCATTCTAGATTTACGAAGATAATTTAAAAAAATAGTAATTCATTTAGTTTTATTAGCACTATGAGCTAGAAAACTAAATAGATATTCATGCAATAATTTTACTCGGTTATATCCTCCAGAGAAATTATTTTACGAGTGAACCTTTAAATGACTGCAGTGAACCTTTAAATGACTGCAGTGAACCTTTAAATGACTGCAGTGAACCTTTAAATGACTGCAGTGAACCTTTAAATGACTGCAGTGAACCTTTAAATGACTGCAGTGAACCTTTAAATGACTGCAGTGAACCTTTAAATGACTGCAGTGAACCTTTAAATGACTGCAGTGAACCTTTAAATAACTGCAGTGAACCTTTAAATGACTGCAGTGAACCTTTAAATGACTGCAGTGAACCTTTAAATGACTGCAGTGAACCTTTAAATGACTGCAGTGAACCTTTAAATGACTGCAGTGAACCTTTAAATGACTGCAGTGAACCTTTACTCGAACTATCAAAATCATATCAATTTATTCAGTAAATACTGTTACAAGAAGTTAAAACTTATTAAAGTAAAGCAAACATTTCTGTAATGCAAGATAGCATTTACTAATGAAAAGTACCATTTTGGTCAATTTTTCAACCAATCCACCTATTGTTTTTGTGAAGTCCTCACAGACAGACCACAACAATAATACAAACTAGGGCTGTGCCATAACTAATGCCAATAACTAGGGTTGTGACAATATGCTTTTAAAATCATACATCCTGAAAATATTATAGACTGATCAAATTAAAGAGTATTGAATGGTTCTACACCAGCGGTATATAGTATTCGATACCATTTCATTTCGTCTGTGATATTCTTAAGATCTATGATTTTAAACGCATATTGTCTCAACCCTACAATTAAGAGTAAAGTTACTTGGTCTTAGTAAATTGCCGATTCCTAAAATTCACCGATTTTCTTATACCGATACTTAAATTAAGAATTGATACCATAATTATTATTTTTTACTTTTTCCGATATCGATACAATCTAAAAATCACTGGTATTCCGATACCCCGATACCTAAAAAAATGGCCGATATAGAGAGTATTGTTACAGATAGTATCTGTACTTTTTCTGACTATTGAAGAATGGCCAAATGTAGCTATTTCCTAAATTTCAACTTGCACAATTTACTTCTAAAAGTTCACATCTCAGTCACCTACCTATCTATATTCTTTCAATTTCTCTTTCTTCCCATAAATGTTTTTTTAACTTTTAACAAGACAGTTAATTTTCTGTTGCCTGATATCTTTTTACTAACATGACTTATTTCTGAAATTTTCAGCAGTGAAAAAATAAATAAAAAACTATGAAGACGTGTCCTTTTTTATATAAAAATACCAAAGCTATTGAGTATTGACTACGAAAAGTAACCTATGTAGCTATTCATTTAATTTCTTCCCCCAGAAATGTTGTTTTAACTTGACACTTTATTTTAACGCCCCTAACATCTTTTACCGCTATGACTAGTGACTATAATTCCCTACTGTGGCACCAACTGGAGTTTGAAAACTGGAGGCCATGGCCTGGGATGAGTGGGGCCCACATGGTGAAGTGGGTCACCACTGATGATGGTTACGGACTGCTGGTGATTGGTGAGTTGGGGGAGATTCGAGTTATTGGACAGTACCACTTGATTGATCATGTAGGAAAAAACTAAATGGTAATTATTTAACCCTGTCCCTCCTGACGGTATATCCAGCAGCCATGTAATTATATGCTATTTTAACATGTTAAGCATGGGACATGACGGACATATCCGTTCTTGGCCGTGAATGTGATAATGTAGCTATAATGTAGCTATTTAATAAAAATTATTATTTAGCTACAATGTTAAAAAAAAATTTCGGGAAAAAAGGGGTAAATTTTATGTTAATTGGTATCCATGATACCTGTAGGTGTATCATGGATACCAATTAAGATAAATTAAATGATCATTTTATATTTTTTTTTCTTATATGATGCAAGTAATGATGGTTATTATGCAAATAATTTAACATTAACCTAATTATTTTACTTATATGAAAGTCATAACCAATCATTAACATTTGTGGTAGGTGACTTTGTTCATGGAGTAGCTTTTCTACATCCATGAGCATTGTCACTGACTGGTGGTAGGTGATATCAGCGATATGGCCTTTGGTTCCGAAGCAGACGTTAAACCCTGTACTAAATTTAAACATTTCAGATCTGCTCTACTATTTTGTAGATTGAATATCAGTTTATACTTAAAATCACCATTTGGTATATATTTGTACCATGGCGTAACGTGTTTGTTACCTCGGAATTTTATTTGCTCAAATTCAATTTTTTTCAGACGGAGTAGAGGGTTGGTTCGAACACAGAGACACTACTTACATCTTAGAAAAAGGAGAAGTGAGTTCACACTATGCGAAAACAGAGTGTGATGAATCTTTTTCTAACCTTTTGCATAAAATAACAAAACTGTTATGGTTCAAAACAATTCCTTTTGTGAGAGCTTTTATTTTACACTTTTTATGGAAAAAACAACCCTGAAATCAATACATGATAAATGATAGAAATTTACAAACAATATTTGATTGAATGAACATATTTAGTTGAAAAGTGTTGAAAAAAATTAGAACGTGTTCTAATGAGGTTATAACGTGTTTAAAACAGTTTGGAACGTGTTTGAATAAATTAGAACGAGTCAATGACTCTATTTTTGTTCTCAGCAATGGGCGACATGTGTTGAAGCGGATCCTTCGTCTCTTGCACAGATGATGATAGAAGAACTGATAAAGGCGGAGATAAGTGAGTGTAAATGTTAAACCTATAGCTAACATCAGATTCAGGAGGTTGCACTGGTTTGTCCGAACATGTTTCTAAAAATACAAAAGTTTGCAGAATCTGTTCCTGGATTAAATTTTTCGAGTCAAAATACATAATCTTCTGGATAAAAAACATACATTCTTTCAAATCGTCGAATGAACGTATGTGTGTAAAATTGCAGACTGCAGTGTGTATATACCTTGACTCTTGGAGTGTGTATTGACCGTGTGTAGCTATTAGCACTTGGTTGTCACTGAGCAGCCAGATGGTCCGAAGTTTTATTTTATAAGTTGATATATAATATTGTACCACAATGATTACGTTGTCATTAACTTTAACTATTTAGTGTTTTGCTATTCTCAATTGTAATGTGACCCTTTCGAGCAGGAGACATACTTGTCCCCAAGACAGTTTGAATCCCACCACTGAGGGCTTGGTTTAGACTATAGAGAGTCGTAACGGCTAAAGTGTGATGTAATAACACCTGTTTTCTTCTCAGTCAAGTCCCCAGAATCTGATAATAGCACTTCCTCTCCTCGAGTTGTGGTGAATAACTCCTATCCCGATTGTCTGAAACTCGAACTCTCTTCACATCTAGAGGGACTGCCCTACAATTGGCACTTTACCCTCTCCAGAGTACAGGCTAACGTGGTGAGTACAGCCACTTTCCTTTCTGACTGCTTCTGCCAGTCCCTTGTACTTCATTTCCTTATGACGTTGTTGTTGTTGCTTAGTCCTTGCGATGCCGTGAATGGGCAACGAAGATGTCGATCAGTCATTGATACCAATTAAAATAAAAATTAAATAATTATTATTAGATCGTTTTTTCTTACGTGTCCAAAACTGTTGAACTGACTCAAGAACTTGCTACTAATGATTATTGGTAATCTATTGCTGAAGAATAAAGAGTTTGACATTTTTTTGATATTTCTATAGATTGTCTCTACCTAATTGTTATTCCTTCTCTTCTTGCTATCAGATGTCACGGCTGCTGACCCTCCCTCTGACCACCATACTGAGTCACCTGTTTGATAGTCTGAGACAGAGAGAGGAGGAGGTGAGGAGACTGAGACAGAAGATAGAGGACCTGACACCTGAAGAGGGGAACAAAAGTGAGGAGTAGAGTGTTGAACTCTACTAGTTAGGCAACTAGGTATCTAGAGCAGTAACTAGGTACTTACTTGAGTAGCTTTTCTGCATCAATGAGCATTGCCACTGACTGGTGGTAGGTGACTTTGTTGATGGAGTAGCTTTTCTGCATTCATGAGCATTGTCACTGACTGGTGGTAGGTGACTTTGTTCATGGAGTAGCTTTTCTGCATCCATGAGCTTGTCACTGACTGGTAGTAGGTGACTTTGTTCATGGAGTAGCTTTTCTGCATCCATGAGCTTGTCACTGACTGGTGGTAGGTGACTTTGTTCATGGAGTAGCTTTTCTGCATCCATGAGCTTGTCACTGACTGGTGGTAGGTGACTTTGTTCATGGAGTAGCTTTTCTGCATCCATGAGCATTGTCACTGACTGGTGGTAAGTGACTTTGTTCATGGAGTAGCTTTTCTGCATCCATGAGCATTGTCACTGACTGGTGGTAAGTGACTTTGTTCATGGAGTAGCTTTCCTTTCTGACTGCTTCTTCCATGTCCTTCATTTTTTTTCTATTCCCTTTTATGTAATAGCCACAATAATTAATTACTTAAACTAAATAAATAGTTACTTTATTAGGTAACTATTACCTTATTACCCAAGTCGTAACTATTTACTTTATTAGGTAACTATTTACCTAATTCTTTTAAAATAATCCTATTCCCCGTATATCAATGTTTCTTTTTTCACAGTTGCTCCTCCCCCCTCCAGCTCCTCATCTCTCGCTCCTCACGCCTCCTCTGTAGTAGCAGGAGGAGTCAGCTCTGTGATGAGTCACCACTTGACTCAGGAGGTGTACGCCTCTGTCCGTGACTCTAAAGGGTGAGTCAGTAGAAGAGTCGCATTTATTATCTTTGGTTTAGTCTACGGAATGTTGCTACTTCTTTTATTTCATCAACTTAATTTAATTAATTTTTCCTTACCAATTAATTTTTTTTTCAGTAGCTAACAATTAATTATTATTTTCAACATTTGTCATTTATAACCGGTGGTGAAGGTATGCGCTCTACGAATACCCGTCATCTTAGATGTAGTCTACGGGAATTGCTTCCAAAGTTTCATTTACTTTTTTATTAGCGGAATTTAAGTTATAGTTTTTTTTGTCAATTACAATATATTTCTTTGTATTTATTTAATTTAAAGGTTAGTAATGAAATAAGATCAGACAATTTTGCTAATTTAATTCAGCTAATTGCTAGTAGCTACGTACATTTAATTTATATAAACCTAGTTGACATATTTTTTTAAACTCTACTTAATAAATATAAATTTTAATTAACAAATTTAATATACAAAACCAGCTTGTAAATTATTATTAGAGTAACTAATTGAAATAAAATAAGTTTGTTTTTTATCTAACATTTAAATAGAGTATTTAAGGGTTAAATAGATCCATTACCTTTTCACCCCATCTATCCATACCCCCTCTTATCTCTTCCCACTCCACAGGGGCATCCACTCTTCTCCCCCCATCAAATCCCCCTCCAAAGCTAACATCAGGCCCCCTCGAGCGAGAAGACCTCACATCGGAGTACCGAGACCGGTGAGAGATAATTCTAAGAGATACAGTTACACGATATAAAATAGAACGGTGGGAAGTAAATTCACCCCCGTATACGAGTAGTATATTTTAGGCCCTCTTCACACTTGCGTTTCTCAACGCCGCCTTTAAAAACATGCTCATGGCAAAAAGTTTAGCTGCAATTGATTTTAACTTAGCACTTCACACTTGCGCGTTTATTACCAGCATTTTTTCTAACGCAAGTGTGAAGTGCTCCGTTAAAATTAATTGTAGCTAAACTTTTTGCCATGAGCATTTTTTTAAACGCGGCGTTGAGAAACGCAAGTGCGAAGCGGGCCTTAATAAATTATAAAGATAATATTATACTCTATGAACTAAAATGTCACATTCTAACCATTAGGAATAAACACAGTGTGAAGAACACAGTATATAATATTTTGAAAGCAATAAATAGTGAATTTATCCTAAAATCTTATAGTATATTTACATAATATTCAATTAATTTACAGAAGTCCCAAGTATCAAATAATGGGGTTCAAATTACCGGTCACGCGGTTGAACTCCTCTATAGTGAAAGTAGATTCTAAGTAAGGAAGTAGCTAGCCTCCATAGTGAACAATTTTTTTTGTGTCATAATATTGCCACACTTGCAGACTACAGAAAATCTGTTCACAATAGAGACTAGTTACTTTCTTACTCGGAACTAAATATCAACTTTAGATAACGACTTTGTATGTTTAATTTTTCAAAATAATCTTTATATATAAACTTTTAACCTAAATAAATCCGCTAGTTTGTTGTAGCTACTGCACACTTCTTATTGTTGAATGACCTGACAGGGGGCGGCACGTATTAATATTCGGTTTGAAAACACGCAGCACATTTGTGCAGTACATATCCACTGTTCAGCGACAGTATATACAGTTATACATAACAAATAAAGTTAAATAAATAAATTATCCTGCAGAAAATTAATTAGGATACCTATCATATATATTGATTAAAATATTTGCCTAAACCTATATATTTTTTTCAGAAACAAACTGCAGGTGATGTTCTATCCGAGTCAGAACAGACGGAGAGAAGAAATCAAATACGAAGTCTGGCATCTGACGTTGCAAAAACTGACGTTAAAACAGCACCAAAGAAAAAGAAGAAAAAACTTAATCTGTGAATTTTACAAAATGACTAATGTATTTGTTAATTAATTCTATCTTTTATAGCAAGAAATATATATTAATATGCAATAGGGTAGATTTTAAGTGGAATGTCAGAAATTTATTGTTATATTTTAAGCCATTTTAAGAGTTTTATTAGATGTGATAGGGTGAATAAAATTTCGTTTTAATTCTAGTTTAAATAATACAAATTTCAAAATTAATTCAAGGAAAAATAAACCTGAACTTTACATAAATATAGTAAAGAATCGATCTAAATTTACGAGAATTTTCCCAGTGATAAACATTTATTACTTAAACCTCTAAACGAACCCCCGTGGCAGTGGTTATATAGTTTCCTTTTATTATCAAAAAGGCGTTTCTGAAGTCATTTATTCATATGTATCCATTCCTGAAATATAAAAGGTGATCGCAGTCTGGGAACAATTAAACTTCTAAAGTGAAGGGCCGTACACACGTAGGGTTTTTTAAGTCTTTCCACCAGACTTTTTGCTAAGCTCCTCCTACTTTTCCCCAAGAATATAAGAAAAAACGATACAATAATTATTTATTGTAGTTGGTATCCATGATATCTGCAGGTATCAGGGATACCAACTGAAATAAATAATAATTGTATCGTTTTTTCTTATATTTTTGGGGAAAAGTAGGAGGAGCTTAGCAAAAAGTCTGGTGGAAAGACTTAAGAAACCCTACGTGTGTACGGCCCTTTAGATGGATCCTTTACCATTCCTGTTATAAATAGTTACCTCAGTTATCGAGCTGTGTTATCAGGGCAGTCCCCCTCAGTACCCAGTGGGCGACTGGGGCATCAGTGGGCAGCCTCAGGTCAAAGATGTAGTTAGTGGAGTGACCCGTGGTGGTCAGTTGACCCTTCCTCTCACTGGTCTGGTACACGGGACAACTGTAGTGGAAGACGGGGAACAAAATGGATAACCTCATTCAGTAGAACTCATCCATAGTGAACTTCAACTAGTTCACTATGGATGATTTACTTCACTATAAAGGATTTATGAGTTTGTAAGAACATATTTCATGTATAGATTAAAAAAAATTCTTTCTTTAAAGTCAATACTTAGTAAATAACAATTTATTAAGAAATTGTATATATACTCTTATTAAATCAGTTAGAGATTAACCTAATCTAAACTTAACCAAAGTTAACCGTGTTAAAATTAGAGATTTCCAAAATCAACGAGCAATTGCTGTTAAAATATATTGATTGTGATTTAAGAATATTTATAATTATTAAAAAGCTAATTTCACTGATAAAGATAAGAAATTCCCTTGTACATTACGTAGGTGAATAGGGATATTGTGAAATAGAGAGGAGTCACTTGTGAAATTAAGATGTGACAACGAGCATTTATTACTGGGACATTTTCCCTTAATATCCCAGGAATAAATTCTTCTTGCCTGGACAGTAACAATGAAATTTAAATAAAAAGAAGTCTACAATTACCTCTGTTGTTTCCAGGGTACAGTAACATAGACGGGTATAGTACCTAGTAGACGACGTAAAAATATGACGTCACCACAACAACACATTCCTTGTTTGTGACCGAGCTGCTCATAATTCTCGTATTTGCATGTTAATATCGAGAAGTTTGAAGTCATTTTATAAGGGTTTCGTATGATAAATAGTAAAAATAGCGATTGAATCTAGAAGTAAAATGTATAGATATAATTCAGGTTTGTTGAAATTGTTCTCTTCTTTTACCTATCTATAAAAAATAAGGTCTTGAAGATATGCTACCTAGCAGCCTAAACTAGTGCTAGTTAACTGCTAAATTGTAGTTCCTATGAATAACAATTAATAAAATAATAGAAATACAATTTAACCAATGCCTAGTTAGTAATTTAAGAAAAAAATTAAATTTAGAAGTGACTAAGTTTAAGTATGTAGTCCCATGTTCCAAAGTGTGGTCAGAGTCGCCAGTCCACTGGAGACTTTTCAAGAAAAAATCCAAATAAAATATCTAAATAATAAAAGTTTTTTCTGGGGATATACTTCTATAAATGATACAATTATAGGCAAAAAATTGAACCATAACGATTAAAAATGAACTAGTTATTAACCACAAAGCATATTATTTACGTAGCAATCAAAGCAAATTAAGATTTTCCGGTCATAACATGGTCACGTCAAACTAGATTCGAAAATCTGATTACCATACCCTATATTTTATTGTAGCCTAAGTGTACAATAAAAAAACTATAATATAAGAAAATATAATGAATACATTTTCTTATATGAACTGTCTGAAGAACCCTCACCTGTAGATATCGTGCTCTTCATTTTCCTCTTCTGCTCCAATCACAGCACTGACTTCAACCACTGGCAACTGATGGTGTAGCTTGTGAGGCGCACTGTCAGAGAGTGTACCTGTGACAGTGTTCCATGTAGCCCCTTCTAGATAAAGACCATAAATACGAACACTGTGGTCTGATGTGGGGCCAGGGGCTTCTATAGCTGGGATGGGGGCCCCCTGGGAGGGTTTGAGAAATAACGATTTACTTTTGCTGTCCAAAATACTTAAAATTTATCACCGCATATTATATTCACAAACCTAAATGTTTGAAAGTTGTAATTAGAGTGCTATGCTGATTCACTTTCATGGTCATAAAATTTAAAGATACGTTTAAGGAAAGTAAAGACGTTCTAAAATTTTTTTAGTTACCAAAGATAAATTTGATAGGGTAATCACTCAACTACTGACACTCATAGTCATAGTTAATAAATAGAGAAGGATGCTAAGTTTCGAATTCATTGACAATTTGACGGTGAACTTGATCCGTTCTTCAGAAACGATGTAAACAAATGGCGTCACACAGAGTACTCTCAAATATTATAAGTACTATTAGGTGAATATTATAAGTGAATGGAGTGTAAAACGTGTAAAAAATAATTTTATGTAAGTTAATTTCCATAAAATGCACATTTAACTGAATAATAGCACATTTCTTATTTAAAAACAAATGGAAAATATTTTGTGTGACGTCACTCAGAGTATTTTCGGATGTTCCAACATTTTACTTGGTATACTTCTCTATTTATTGACTATACTCATAGTAACTAAATCGAAAAAAAATTTAAAAAAAAAAAAAATTGAAAAATAAAAAATAACCATAAATAAATACCTTAAATTTTCCATCTTCTTTTTTTTGTTTCATTTCTTCGTTTCTAATATTTGCCTCTTCTGTTTTCTTGTTCTTACTCTCCCCTTTCTTACTCTCTTTCTCTTCCTTTTTTTCCTCTTCACTCCATTCCATCTCCTCAATTACCGATGACTCCGCATCAGTTGTTTGGGGTGGGACTATCGTGCCCCGCAAACCCTCTGTGGGGAGGTCCAGTAACCCGCCTGAAGGGGACTCAGTGTCACCCCAGCCATCGACTGTCACGTCATCAACAACCTGAAATAATACATTCTTTAAATTTTAATAATTGTTTTCTTTCTATATTTCTTGATTTTCATTATTTTTTTCAATTTATTTTTTTTCAAATTTAATTAATTTCTCTTAAATTTCATTTTTTTTTAATTTCATCAATTTTTTTAAATTACATTAATTTTTCTTTGATTTCATCCTTTTTTCGAATTTCAATAACTTTTCAATTTAATTATTTGGTTAATATATAGAAGTTACTGTAATATTTTTATTTATAATTCTATATGTAGACTTATTTATCTATGTTAATAAATAGAGCAAAGAACCTACCTACGATTGTGAGTAAATGCCTACTTTGTTCATGTTTTTATTGTTAGTTATTCTATATTTAAAGTTTTTTTTAATTTCAGTCATTGTATAATTTTAAGTTTTTTGATATATAACAAAAATGGTAGATAGATTCTTTACCCAACTTTTATTCGTTTATTGTTCATTGGTTTTTAAATGGATAAATTTTTTTTTTTTTTAAACTCTTTATTCACCTTAAATCTGAAGGACACACTCTACCTCCCCTTCATTCACCTTACATCTGAAGGACACACACTCTACCTCTCCTTCACTCACCTTATATCTGAAGGACACACACTACCTCCCCTTCATTCACCTTACATCTGAAGGACACACACTACCTCCCCTTCACTCACCTTATATCTGAAGGACACACACTACCTCCCCTTCACTCACCTTATATCTGAAGGACACACTCTACCTCCCCTTCACTCACCTTATATCTGAAGGACACACTCTACCTCCCCTTCACTCACCTTATATCTGAAGAACACACTCTACCTCTCCTTCACTCACCTTATATCTGAAGGACACACTCTATCTCCCCTTCACTCACCTTATATCTGAAGGACACACACTACCTCCCCATCACTCACCTTACATCTGAAGGACACACTCTATCTCCCCTTCATTCACCTTACATCTGAAGGACACACACTACCTCCCCTTCACTCACCTTATATCTGAAGGACACACACTACCTCCCCTTCACTCACCTTATATCTGAAGGACACCTTCTATCTCCCCTTCACTCACCTTACATCTGAAGGACACACGCATCTCCCCTTCACTCACCTTATATCTGAAGGACACACTCTACCTCCTCTTCACTCACCTTGTATCTGAAGGACACACTCATCTCCCCTTCACTCACCTTATATCTGAAGGACACACTTTACCTCCCCTTCACTCACCTTAAATCTGAAGGACACACACTACCTCCCCTTCACTCACCTTATATCTGAAGGACACCGTGTCAATGGCTACCTGAAGGTACCGGGCAAAGTATTGTCTCAAACCAGTCAGGAAAGATGAGGGGAAAAACAATCCACTGAACCAGAAGACTGAGGGGAAACCTTCCCTCTGCCAAACGTCTAGAAACACAAGCCTGGGGAGAGGGGAACAATTGATATTTAAAAAATAACTTCCAATTTTTTTTTTAACATTTTTCAATATTCTTCATTTTTTCGAGTTTTTTTTCTAAATTCTTCATTTTTAATTTTTTTTTCTAAATTCTTAATTTGAAAAAAAAAATCTAAATTCTTAATTTTTTTTCAATTTTTCGAAAATAAGAGATTCAGAAATAAAAAAACTAACTGGTAGAGTTTCAGATGTGAAGAATTTCTCAAAAAAGTAAATCAGAATTAAGAACTTTCGATCACCAAAATCAAATTAAAAAATTCTTTGCATAGATACAGGTTTAGATTCAGAGTTATTGACCAGTTCCGCCTTTTCGATCTCATAAAAACTGATCTTCAAATGGGATACATAAAGGACACTCTAAGTACTCGGACAGTGGATGATAGGTCATGTACCAATCTGACCTTTTCAACAAGTCTGCGATGTATCCGGTGAGATTTTTCTGAGTGGGATAGGAGCATTTCATCCACTGGGAGGGAATGGTGCCGAGTACAAGGGACTTCATAGTTTCCTCCAAAGACACAGTCACAGGTATTTCACCAGTCACAGCCCTGAGTACCTCCCTGAGGTTGGACCTGATGGTCCTCACCAGGAGGCTGTACCGACTGATCTCCTGACGCGAGAAAAAAAATTAAAATAGGGTTTATTTGTTAATATTTTTTTTTTATAAAAATGGATTTCTTGGAATTATAAATATTTTTTATTTGATATTTAAAAATAATTTCTTTTCTATATATAAATTTTTTTTTTGAATTGAAAAGTACAGTTTAATAAATAAAAAATATTATGTTTCTATGAATACTATTTTATATGTTTCAAACATGTCTATCATGTTTCAAACATGTCTATCATGTTTCAAACATGTCTATCATGTTTCAAACATGTCTATCATGTTTCAAACATGTCTATCATGTTTCAAACATGTCTCTATCTTGTCTCTAACATGTTTCATACCTGTTTCATCACGTTAGACATAGTGTCTTCTAACAAAGGGTTAGTTCTTTCCCTTCGTTCCATTGACTCCAGTTCTAGAACGTGTGGCGGTTGAGGCAACATTACCAGTAGTTCTGATACCAAATCCGAAAGAAAACTGGAACTGCAAGAAAATATATATATTAAAACCGGAATATTTTTTTTACTGAAATAAAATATTTAAAAAAATGTAGTTTTTATTCTTTGAAAAAAAAAATTTTAATAAAGAAATAAAATTTTAAATAAAAAAATGAAAAATCTGCAAAAATAAAATACTTTTGATTGATAAGATTCGTACTCAGCGAAATTTCCATATTTTCAGGATTCGAGTTTTCGAATAGCAAGATTCATCATCAGGAACAAGAGGTGAATCTCATTTTAATGTACACATACTTTTCTGTTTGCTGCAGTACGTGTTCTAAAGGGCCGTACACACGCGGTTTTTTGAAGTCTTTCCACCAGACTTTTAACCCGAGACTAAAATAAATAATAATTACATTGTTTTTCTTATATGATTCAAAAGTCTCGAGCAAAAAGTCTGGTGGAAAGACTTCAAAAATCCCGCGTGTGCACGGCCCTTTAACCCTAGCTACTAACCTGGTCTGTGGGTCGACTGTTGCACCTATTGTGGCAGTGGTTAGGTGTGGCTCTAGTTCCAAGACACCAGAGAACAACTAGGAAAAATCAATTCATTTTAGTATACTTTTGAATATTTATTTCAATCCATTTAATATTTCCTATAATAACTAATGAGAGAGCAATCTGTACTATTGATTAGTTATTCATTTAAATCAATTTAATCTTCATATTATGAAAGAACAGTTTGTCTGTCTGTCATAAGTCTTTGATTAATTATAAAGGAAAATCTAATAATTTGCGGCAACGGGTCACACTTATATAAAATATTTAGAAAAATCATAGTTATGACTTTTAATTAGCTTCAATCTTAATAAGCTATAGTAATTAACTTAATAAACTTACTTTGTTCAGGTCTCTGACATCACGAATCGCGGCTGAATTTTCATGCAACCCGAAAACCTCCGGTGAAACTGACGCGAAAAAAAAAAACACGAGTGGTAAAAACATTCGTTCAAAAACAACAGAATTATTTTTTAAAACAAAGGGTAAATTCATTTAACATTAAAAGAGTTATTTTCTTTTAATAAGTCATATCCAATAATAACATTTGTCACAGAATTTTGTTCACGGAGTAGCTTTTCTGCAACCATGAGCATTGTCACTGATTAGTGGTAGGTGACTTTGTTCATGGAGCCACTTTCCTTTCTGACTGCTTCTTCCAGTCCCTTGTACTTAATATCCTTTTGACGTCAGCGATATGGCATATGGTACATTAATAGTCGACACGTACTAAATTTAAATATAAAAAAATAATTGAATAATACAGTTTAATAAAAAAACAATATAAAAAATAATTAGAAAAAAAATTGAAAAAAAATTAACAAAAAAAAAAAAAATCAAACCTCACCATTAATTGGTAGTGTTCCTATGTGTTCCAGATATCGTTCATGGGACCAATCTTCGTTATCTTCCGGTAGAAGAAGAGTCTTGATGAAAGGGGAACTGGAAAACAAAATATTTCTAACCGGATATTCAGTTTTAAGAAATAAATTTAAATTTTGATATTTTCAAATTGAGAAAATGTTACAGAATAGCTTCAAATTCTTTAATAAAAAAATCCTGAATAGTAAAAAAATTAGTCTTTGCAGGAAGATACAAATAATATTCCACTAGGGATGTACTCTTACGGAACTAGTTACATTAATTGGTATCCATAATACCGGTAAGCATCATGGATACCAATTAAAACAACGGGTTAAACTCGTAACCCTTCCTCTTTAGCTCAGCCCTTACATGTTCTTTTCCTCCAAGGAGCACACAGTCCTTAGTATGGTGGATAGGAGCCTCCTGTCCTTAGCGTCAGTCACTTTTCCTCCATAGTGACATTCTCCAGCCAAGTAGTGGAGGGCATCTAGAGGGAAGCCTTCCACTGAACCATCGGCAGTGCACTCGTCGAAAAGAACCTAAAAAAACGGATCAGGACATCAATAGACCACCAAAGTAAAATGAGCGTCGTTCCAACTCAGTTTGTCAGCGAAATATTCCTATGTTATTCGAACGGGGATAAAAATTAGGTTCATTAACATAACTGACGATTTACTTAATGTTAGAGAATTTGGATTTTATATTTGAAACCGGATTCACTGCTGTAAAGTTTATTGAAATTGAAATATTGTTTATTATTGAAATATTGTTTATTATTGAAATATTGTTTATTATTGAAATATTGTTTATTATTGAAATATTGTTTATTATTGAAATATTGTTTATTATTGAAATATTGTTTATTATTGAAATTTTCCGTTTGGAAAATTCAGTTGCAGAATTATAAATGGCCACTGTTTTGTTTGTTGCAACCGCTAGTTTGTTGTTCTGCACACTTCATGATTGTTTAACGACCTGACTGGGGTCAGGGGACCCCCTCCCCCTCCTCTCATCTAACTCATAAGTTTCCATTCATGCATCAGACCAAAAGTTTCGAGCCCGAATTTTCCTAGAACCATTTTCATGTTAGTGGATCAGTGTCTTTGTTCGCAAAACACTGCACGGTCTTTCACACTGACTATAGAAGACGTCTCAAGCAACTCCTAACCTTTTAAATCAAAACCAATTTCAACAAACTCTACAGTAATGAATGCTGTTAGATATTAGGTATTCGAATATAGAATTCGAATTCTCCAAGATCAAGTAAATCGTCAGCTATAAAGATTTTAATGAACCTCATTTTTATCCCCGTACGAATAACATAGGATTATTTCGCTGATAAGCTGATTTGGAACTGTGATCTTTTACTTTGGTGTTAGCAATATAAGGACACAGTAAGTACTGCAATTTGGACACTCTTAGCAATATAAGGACATAGTAAGTACTGCAATTTGGACACTCTTAGCAATATAAGGACACAGTAAGTACTGCAATTTGGACACTCTTAGCAATATAAGGACACAGTAAGTACTGCAATTTGGACACTCTTAGCAATATAAGGACACAGTAAGTGCTGCAATTTGGACACTCTTAGCAATATAAGGACACAGTAAGTGCTGCAATTTGGACACTCTTAGCAATATAAGGACACAGAAGTGCTGCATTTTGGACACTCTTAGCAATATAAGGACACAGTAAGTGCTGCAATTTGGACACTCTTAGCAATATAAGGACACAGTAAGTGCTGCAATTTGGACACTCTTAGCAATATAAGGACACAGTAAGTACTGCAATTTGGACACTCTTAGCAATATAAGGACACAGAAGTGCTGCATTTTGGACACTCTTAGCAATATAGGTTTATATACTTTGTAGCTATCTATAGCATATTAATGTCTATTGGCTCCCGGTAAATCGATTCCAATAGAAATACACCTACTATATTATAGTGAGTGAACTCAGGACTGAATTTATTCAAAGTTATTGTACATTACTTTTGAGGTTTAACGTCTGCTTCGGAACCAAAGGCTATATCGCTGACATTAAAAGAAAATTAAATACAAGGGACTGGAAGAAGCAGTCAGAGAGGAAAGTGGCTACTCTAACAGACAGTTAAAATATCAGTTTATAGAGTTAATCATATTCACCTTTATCTGCATGGCACTGATCTTCAAATCAGTTTCGTTGAAGGAATATGGCACGTTCCATCCGATAGGTCCGTAGTTCTTGCGTTCTAGAACGAGTGCGTGGAACAGAGCCAAAGAATACAGAAGATTCTTGAACATTTTGGCCTGCGAGAAAGAACGGACACAAGTTATTAATTGACTAATGACAAAAGTATTAAATATTGTAAATTCCTTATTAGAACAACCTACAAACCAGTACCAGCAGAAACTACATGCTAAAACCAATAATAATCCAGTACCAGCCCCAATTCAGCACGACTAAGAACTTATAAGTCAGTACCAGTCCCAATTCAGTATATACCTTTTGCAGGTTCTCATCGTAGGTACCGTAGAAGGTTCCATCACTGTAAGGTGTGTTTAGGTATGACTGTGTAATACTCTGCCTCATACCTGCAGGTGTCTGGATACTCAGCTTCACACCTGTAATTAACACACACAAAAAAACATATAGAATATTGGATTAATTTATGTATTACTGGATTAACTGCTTTTTTTTTTATTTGTGCTCACTATTTTTAGTATTAAATATTTTTTATTCAATTTTCAAATGATCTTTATTACTATTTTTTACTTTTATTGGACATTTTCATTTGATTTAATGTTCTTTATTAATATTTATAATTTTGTTTAATATTTTCATCTGATTTAACATTCTTCACCATTTTTTTATAAGTATTTTTGAAGAAAAAAAAGTCTTTAATTTTTCTAGTATATTTTTGAAAAATGTTTTTTTTGTTTAGTATATTTTGAAGAATTTGTTTTACTTTTGTTTAATATTTTTATTTGATTTAACGTTTCTTATTAGGTACTACTTTTAATTTTATTTATTATTATTAATTAATTTGATTTAACATTCTTCACTATTTTTATTTAGCTACTACCTAGTATATTTTTGAAGAAAAAAATTAATTTTTTTATATTTCGCTTAGTATAATTTTGAAAAAAATACTTTCTTTAAATTTGGTTTAAGTAGTATACATTTTTTTTAAATTTTGTTCACCTACCTAGGTAGTATATTTTAGAAAAAAAAAATATATATAACTAGTTAATATATTTTGGAAAAAAATGCATTTTTAAAAATTTTGTTCACCTACCTAGATAGTATATTTTCGAAACAAAAATACATTTTTTGAAATTTTGTTCACCTACCTAGGTAGTATATTTTTGAAACATAAATACAGTTTTTAAAATTTTGTTCACCTACCTAGGTAGTATATTTTCGAAATAAAAATGCATTTTTTTAAATTTTGTTCACCTACCTAGATAGTATATTTTCGAAACAAAAATACATTTTTTGAAATTTTGTTCACCTACCTAGGTAGTATATTTTTGAAACATAAATACAGTTTTTAAAATTTTGTTCACCTACCTAGGTAGTATATTTTCGAAACATAAATACAGTTTTTAAAATTTTGTTCACCTACCTAGGTAGTATATTTTCGAAACATAAATACAGTTTTTTAAATTTTGTTCACCTACCTAGGTAGTATATTTTCGAAACATAAATACAGTTTTTAAATTTTGTTCACCTACCTAGGTAGTATATTTTCGAAACATAAATACAGTTTTTAAATTTTGTTCACCTACCTAGGTAGTATATTTTCGAAACATAAATACAGTTTTTTAAATTTTGTTCACCTACCTAGGAAGCTAGTATATTATTGAAAAAAAATTTAGTTTTTTTTTAATTTCGAGCGACTGACCTCTTTGCAAAAGAGACACTGGGAAGCTCGGTGTGGAGGCACTAGTGAGCCAGAGTCTGAAGGAGCCATGAGTCGTGTCCATGTGAGCCACTTTGTGAGCCAGCATATCGAGTCTACTGAGCCACTTTCCACCCAAGTGACAGTTCTGTAGAATGAGCCACGAGCCATTCTCAGCACACTGGTGGAGGAGACGCTCTGCCTCTGACTCCTAGAGAGAAAAAAAACTATTAGGTATAAAATTAAAAAAAAATTAAAATTTATTTTTCAAATAATTATAAAAACATTTGAAAATGATATGGAGCATGATAAATATTGAATAAAAACCTATATGATATGGAAAATGATAATTAAATGATAAAATTTCGGAAAAAATATTTTTATTTACTTTATATTTTTTTAAATTGTTATATTTTCCAGTGTTGCAAACCTGTCCTTGTCCAATGGATAGTGACACCAGCACATCATCTGGTAACAACATTTCTTCTGCAAACCTGAGTGGTAAAATAGTTATTAATTCATTATTGTTAATGTTAATATTATTCAAAATAAAATACTACAGAATAGTCTAATTTCAGTCAGTGAGACGTCATTATATATCCTGGTTTAAAATTGGTATCCCATGATACCTGCAAATATCATGGATACCAATTAAAATAACGATTTTAATAATATATATTAAATATATATACCTTCGCCGCCGCTTATCCGTTTGCTACCGAAATCTGATTAACTGGTAACTGAAGAGTGACCAATCGACCCACCAAGTTTCATGCAATATGGTGCAATACTTTTTGAGTTATAAATGATCATGACCTTGACCTTTGACCGGGTCGCTCCCAAAAGTCTACCAGCAGGTCACTGGATATTGACCAATCGTTTCACCAAATTTCAGGCAATTTGGTATAACACTTTTTCAGTTAAGCGAATAACAAGATGATAAATAAATAAATGCCGTCAATAATATGACCTTCCCGCATTCTGCGAAGGTAAAAACCCATAGAAAATTTCATGTGGCTCTTGATTCACATCAGGTAATTGAGTTTTAAAGATTTTTGGTTTGAAAATACCTGAGGGTAGGTTAAGAATTATCGGTCAGTACTACATCTTCGGTCATATAAAAATAAAATATAAAAATTGTTAGATAGCACTGTGTAATAATAACTATTTTTATATTTTTTTTATATGTCCGAAGATGTAGTACTGACCGATAATTCGTAACCTACCCTTTAGAGTAATGAAAGAAAAAAACAGCAGTAAATGAATGAAAAATTAATAAATTGCAAATTTCATATGTTATTTGTACCGAGATATTTCTGCCAATCAAGACATTACCTTCCGCAGTTTTGCGAACTAAAAGTTACGTGATAAAACCACTCTCTGAATCTTTGTAACTTTAAGTATTCTGACACTCATTTACACCCCCAGTTTCCAAGTACTGAGAGTGTCTGGTAGTTGAGTGCTTACACTAAGCACGCACCTCTGTATCTGGGGCAGGGGCGCCGCCCCAGGGGTTAGCATTAGTATGATCGGAGTGGAGGCCAGTGAGCAGTCAAAAGCTTTTTGCAGAGAAGAGGGAGGAGCTACAAGGTAGGATGCACCTAGAACCTATGGGGCGAAAGGAGCTTAAATAAATAGTGAAAAAAATTCAACTAAACAATAACTCTGACCGTTTGGTAGAAAATATGTTATAAAAATGGCAAAATATATTTTTTTTATCGGTACCAATAATAATTTTTCTAATAAAATGTATTTTTTTCGTAATTTTAAATTTAAGAAAAAATAATCCCAATCAGGTTTTAAATATCAATTTGAAAAATTTCATATAGTTTTTAAATTAATGAATAAGATAAATGCAAAGAGTTTAAAATGTTTTATATCTTCAACGAATGCTCGTACCTGTTCAACGAATGCTCGTACCTGTTCAATGAATGCTCGTACCTGTTCAATGAATACTCGTACCTGTCAACGAATACTCGTACCTGTCAACGAATACTCGTACCTGTCAACGAATACTCGTACCTGTCAACGAATACTCGTACCTGTCAACGAATACTCGTACCTGTCAACGAATGTTCGTACCTGTTCAACGAATGCTCGTACCTGTTCAACGAATGCTCGTACCTGTTCAACGAATGCTCGTACCTGTTCAACGAATGCTCGTACCTGTTCAACGAATGCTCGTACCTGTTCAACGAATGCTCGTACCTGTTGAACGAATGCTCGTACCTGTTGAACGAATGCTCGTACCTGTTCAACGAATGCTCGTACCTGTTCAACGAATGCTCGTACCTGTTCAACGAATGCTCGTACCTGTTCAACGAATGCTCGTACCTGTTCAACGAATGTTTGTACCTGTTCAACGAATGCTCGTACCTGTTCAACGAATGCTCGTACCTGTTCAACGAATGCTCGTACCTGTTCAACGAATGCTCGTACCTGTTCAACGAATGCTCGTACCTGTTCAATGAATACTCGTACCTGTTCAATGAATACTCGTACCTGTTCAATGAATACTCGTACCTGTCAACGAATACTCGTACCTGTCAACGAATACTCGTACCTGTCAACGAATACTCGTACCTGTCAACGAATACTCGTACCTGTCAACGAATGTTCGTACCTGTTCAACGAATGCTCGTACCTGTTCAACGAATGCTCGTACCTGTTCAACGAATGCTCGTACCTGTTCAACGAATGCTCGTACCTGTTCAACGAATGCTCGTACCTGTTCAACGAATGCTCGTACCTGTTCAACGAATGCTCGTACCTGTTCAACGAATGCTCGTACCTGTTCAACGAATGCTCGTACCTGTTCAACGAATGTTTGTACCTGTTCAACGAATGTTTGTACCTGTTCAACGAATGCTCGTACCTGTTCAACGAATGCTCGTACCTGTTCAACGAATGCTCGTACCTGTTCAACGAATGCTCGTACCTGTTCAACGAATGCTCGTACCTGTTCAACGAATGCTCGTACCTGTTCAATGAATACTCGTACCTGTTCAATGAATACTCGTACCTGTCCAATGAATGCTCGTACCTGTTCAATGAATACTCGTACCTGTTCAACGAATACTCGTACCTGTCAACGAATACTCGTACCTGTTCAACGAATGCTCGTACCTGTTCAACAAATGCTCGTACCTGTTCAACAAATGCTCGTACCTGTTCAACAAATGCTCGTACCTGTTCAACAAATGCTCGTACCTGTTCAACAAATGCTCGTACCTGTTCATCGAATGCTCGTACCTGTTCATCGAATGCTCGTACCTGTTCAACGAATACTCGTACCTGTTCAACGAATGCTCGTACCTGTTCAACGAATGCTCGTACCTGTTCAACGAATGCTCGTACCTGTTCATCGAATGCTCGTACCTGTTCAACGAATACGCGTACCTGTTCAACGAATACGCGTACCTGTTCAACGAATACTCGTACCTGTTCAACGAATACTCGTACCTGTTCAACGAATGCTCGTACCTGTTCAACGAATGCTCGTACCTGTTCAACGAATGCTCGTACCTGTTCAACGAATGCTCGTACCTGTTCAACGAATACTCGTACCTGTTCAACGAATGCTCGTACCTGTTCAACGAAAGCTCGTACGGCTACACTGACATCAGCAGGTCTCAGGCACTTCACTATTGCCATCTTTACGAGTAGGTTCGCATTACCGTAAGGCTCGGGTAACGGGGCCGAGTAAGGGTATTCGCTGAGGTAATACTCATGCCAGCAGTCGGGGGAGGTATTGATGTGAGACTGCAGAGTTACTAAACTGAGGGGTAGAGAGGTATTAGTGAGTAAAGGGTATGATTGACATTTGCAATACTATTTATGCATCTCGTATTCATTATTTACCTAATTCTATTTATCTCCAATATTTTAGCCCCTATTTACTCACTATTTCCCTTATTATTCACCTTATCCCCCCTATTTACTCACTATTTCCCTTATTATTCCCCTATCCCCCCTATTTACTCACTATTTCCCCCTATTATTCCCCTATTCTCCCTATTACCTAGAGCAAGTAGCGGCACTCAGCACATTGGTCCAAATGTTGTCCGGTAACCAGTCCCTGTGGGGGTTAGGAGGGGTAGGGGAGAGGAGGGAGGTCTTGCCTCCACCGCCTGTGTTGCTCAGGAGGAAAAGGAGGAGGTCTTGGAGGGGGGAATTTATCTGATGGAGGAAGTAATGGATGGAAAATTAGTTATTAATTAATCAAGTGACAAAATATGATGATGATATATTTAATAAAGATAATATTTTTTTTCAATTTAACACTAGGTTCTACCCAAGGGCTTTCGGTGTAATAGTAAAAAAAAAATATAAAACATAAACAGTTTACATGATAAAAGGAGAGATTTTTGATTTTTTTTAAATTAATTTTCCATATGATTTAGATATTATTTAAATTCGTTCATTATACCATTTCATTAATTTTTTTAAAGTAAAGTATTACTTTTTAATCAATAAAGTTTATATTTTCATAAAATTATTATTTTTCTCAAAAAATTTAAATTCAATATTCATGATTTTTTTCTTATCAATTTTGAAAAAAAATCTATATTAAAATTTTTAAACTTTTTTTATAGTTAATTTTTGAATTTTTTTTCTTTTTAATTTTTGAAACAATTTTTTTTTGAAATTTTTTTTTCTCCTCTACTCAAAGTACACACTGCACCTTAGCCCGGTAGAGTCGCATTGCAAGCAGTAGCGTGAAGAGACTGACGTGTTCATCGAACAGAGAGCTGCACACGGACTCGAACACAGACCTTGTCAGACTGTTGTTGATGAGGGACATGCGCTCTGCAGTGTCTGACGTTTGGCCTGACGACAGAATGGACTGAAAAAAAGAGAGTAACAGTTTATGATATTTCTTTTTTATTTAAATTAAATTTTTTATTTTTTTTTTAATTCTAAATAAAGAAGAAATCTATCATTATAGAGTAACAGTTATCTATATCACAAAGGGAGTTTTTTTTTTCAACAAAAATGCAGCATGAAAAACGCCAAATGTAAGTGTACATACAAAACACATACGTTTATTCAGTCGTAGCGTTATATTTCATTCACTATTTTTTATGCTGCGGCATGAAAAAAACGCCCATGTGAAAGAGGCCTAAGGGACAGGTTCTCCTGCAAACAATCTTAAAATAACTCACCTTAAATTAACTATGTCATTTTAAGTTAAAGATTACCTAAAATAGTTCACCTTTAGGTACAGGTTCATGAACCACTCTAGTGAGAACTGGTACATGTGATCTACAACTGCTAAATCAGTTACACTGAAGAACACTACTGCAGCGTGAGAGGCAACTGACTTGTAGGAATCCCTTGTAATGTTGATGTCCTTCTCTGTCTCTGCCACTATCTTCTCTTTAGAAGCTATGGACTCTGTTAGGTCCTGGGGAGAAGTAATTAAGAGCTATTTTTCATTTTTTTTAAACTGGAACTTTTTAGATAAAATATGTTTTTTTTTTATTAAAATTTATATTTTTTGTATAATTTATCATATAAATCATAAAATTAATATATTTTTTGATAAAAGTATACTATTTTCAATAAAAGCAGCATATTTTCACATGAAAGTAACATATTTTTCTATGTAATTACTAATTAGCATAACTTTTCAAATTATCACATTTAAAAAATGTGATATAACTCTACAGTGAAAACTAGAAATTCAAACACATTTCTTCTTATAAAACTAATTTAAATAAACTTATTACAGTGAACTCCTGCATAGTGAACTCCTCTATAGTGAATGAAGAGTCATGAGTAATATTTCAGTTTTAGATATATAGATCAGTTTTTTAATACCGATGGCCATTTATGGCAGACTGAAGAATATTTGTTAACTATACAGGCTACTTCCTTACTCAGGATTCTAAATTCACTAGAGAGGAGCCCACTATAGAGGATTTCTACTGTGTAATTCAAGCTACACTAATTCACTCATAGGCTAGTAAATAAATAGAGAAGTGTGCTAAGTTTCGAATTCATTGACGGTGAACTTGATCCATTCTTCAGAAACGATGTAAACAAATGACGTCACACAGAGTACTCTCAAATATTATAAGTATTATTAGTTGAATATTATAAGTGAATAGAGTGTAAGACGTAATAAAAACACAACTTTATTTGAGTTAATTTCCATAAAATGCACATTTAACTGAATAATAGCACATTTCTTATTTAAAAACAAATGGAAAATATTTTGTGTGACGTCACACAGAGTATTTTCGGATGCTCCAACATTGTACTTAGTACACTTCTCTATTTATTTACTATGGCTTCACTCACTCTACTACAACTCATGATATCAATCGCCATCTCATCTTCCAGTAGATTCTCCCCAGCAGTAGAGAGAACATGAAGGATCTGGTCCTGAGTGTCCTGCAGTGATTTCTTATTGGCTGCAGATTCGTGCAGTAGGTTGGTTCTCTTCTGTTCCAGTTGAGGTTTTTCCTGGCCCACAACTAGACCGAGCAGTTGATTTTCCAGACCAAGTTGAGTGATCATGAAATTGATCAGGGTGACCTGTTGAAGGAAAAATTATCAATAACTAGGGGATTGACAATATGCTTTTAAAATCATAGATCTTAAGAATATCACAGATGAAATGAAATGGTATCGAATACTATATACCGCTGGTGTAGAACCATTCAATACTCTTTAATTCTCTCCGTCTGTAATATTCTCTATGATTTTACCAGCGTATTGCCACAACCCCAGTAATAACTTAGGTGACCTGATGGAGAACTTAGTAATAATTGTAGGAGGTAAAATATGAGTATTCGAATATTCAAGTTTCCATAGCTACATTTGAGAATTTCTACAATCAAGCAATTTGATAAACAGGCGGACCTAGTGTTACTTACCTTCAAAGTTATTTTAGGAGAGTAATGGGGGTTGATAAGTCTGGTGGTGATGTACAGTCTGAAGTCCTTGCTGTACTCCACCACGTTGTCCCCCAGTCTGACATGGTCAATGCCTTGCTGCTTGAAAGTCTGATGCTGCAGAACTGGGTCTGATAGATGACAATAGAGGTATTGGTTCTTGATGCTTCATATTTCGGGGGCACTAGATAGTTTTCTATGATTAAAATCATAGAAAACTATAGTTTATTTTTAGTGTTCTCTAATAGGAAATAGTTTTTTTAATGAATATAGTTGAATTAGTTGAGGGTAACAAATCAGAGGCCATATTAGAGTCGTAAATTATATACAATAGACTTAGAAGAAGCAGTCAAGCAGGAAAGTATCAACTATCAGTCGGTGATAATGCTCATGGATGCAGAAAAGCTACTCCGTGAATGCAGACAAATATCAAGGAATGTGACGAAAAGAGACTCAAGCACCGATAACTGCACTCACGTATGGAAGAGGAAAATGAAGAGGTGATGATAGTAAATGAAGCCTACCATGTACAAAATATAGGATCTCATAATTGAACAGCATATTACCAAGTATTTATTTTAAAATTAAATAAATTCATCTGATATTTTGAATGATATATGCATCAATATTGCTCATCTTTAGTTAGTTTATGTTAAGATTCAAAATTCAACTTTTGCCGCTGTTTTTCTGAAGATGAAGTAGGTACCTATCTATTGGTCAATGTTTGCCAAAAAAAATTCAAAATTTATCGCCACTTTTTTCAAAGAAGAATTAGGTACCTATGATAGGATCCAAACTCTCCTCCACATTTTCAATAATCAGAGTCTTTCCATCTCTCAAAGCTGTCTCCAGCTTAGTGACGAATGAAGGGTCCGTTTGTTGCACTAAAATGAGTGACTCTTCTCCTATCAGGGACTTGAAGAACTTGCTAGCTTCACCTGATCGAAAAAAACACTATGTTATGTTTATTTATTTATTAGGTACTCGGTGGCATAACTAATTTATTAGGTAGCTATTAGCATAGCTATATAATTTATTTTTTATACCTTAATAGTTTACATCTAATTTATTTGGTACCTAGTAGCATGTCTGATTTTTCTAAATCAAATTGCACCTCTAATTTATTTGATGATTAATTGCACATCTAATTTATTTACTACCTAGTCACATAACTAATTTAGTTGGTTACTACCTAGTTACACATCTAATTTAGTAAATAACCACCTGGATGCACATTTAATTTAGTTGGTAATTACCTAGTTACACATCAGAAGGTTACTACCTAGTTACATATCTAATTTACATAGTTTGTTACCATCTAGTTACACATCTAATTTAGTTGGTAACTAGCTATCTAGCTACACATCTAATTTAGATGGTTATTTACATTTATTTAATTACTACCTAGGTAGGTACACATCTAATTTAGTTGCTAACTACCTGAATCCAAACCTAATTTATTTGATACTTTGTTGCATATCTAATTTATTTGATACCTAGTTGCATATCTAATTTTTTGATACCTAGTTGCATATCAACTTATTTGATACCTAGTTGCTTATCTAATTATTTGATACCTAGTTGCATATCTAATTTATTTGATACCTAGTTGCTTATCTAATTTATTTGATACCTAGTCGCATATCTAATTTATTTGATACCTAGTTAGATATCTAACCTTGTGGATCGATCATCAAAGGCCACTTGTTGGATTTAGTAGCAATGATGACATTGTCTACAGAGTAACTATCGAGAGGAAGACCTGTTAGGTGCCAGGATCTGACTTGAACAGGATTGGATAGGGTGTTCCGCAGCGAGAACTCAGGGCTGCAAAGAATATCCAACTCCTTGCACTTTCTATGCCAGTTAGACATGCATTCCTGAAATGAAGATATTACTTACATGCTCAATATTATTCATTCCAGGTCATATGGAATAGACTTACCTCTCTGTATTCAGCAGTGTAAGGGCCTAAGTAAACTAAAACAGCAGCGGATAACAGAGCATCACCTACAATGTTCTCAAGTTGATCAGACAACTCAGACACAGATGCACTCCATCTAGAAAAAATTAGTCAGTTAACAAAATTGAACAGGAAGCAATCGAATGTATGATTTTTCCAAATCTAAAAAACATTTATGTTTAGTAGGTTCGCCGTTCAGCACTATTACGATCTATCAGTTAGTCATCTTGATTAAAATGATCTATTCTTCAATAAAGTAGAAAATGTTAAAAGTGAGACGTATCCCTATATTTTGAGTACTTACAGTGTCCTAATAGCAGCTGCTGTGTCCTAATTGTACTTACTGCGTCAATATTTTGCCAATGAAACAATTTTATTCAAAAATACAGCGTGGATATTAAGTAATTTAGTGCATAATGGTGTCCTAATTGTTCTTACTGTACTACTTATAGTGTCTTAATTGAAGAGCATCCTTTATTTTCTCTTCCTCTACCTATCTCAGTAACTACTAATTTCACTCACCGTCCCCGTTCGCCTCCCAGCCCCCCAATGAGTCTCTCGGATCTCCCCCTCTTCTGCTGACACCGAACGATGGAGTCCTCGAGATCTTTCTTCTCCTTCTGCTTCTTCGTGAACTCGTCGTTGAGGCTCTGGAGCTTGTCCGTCACCTGGAAGGGATTTAATAATCAAGGAGGGCTTAGTAGTGTTTCAGGCTAACCGACCTATTTCGCACAGAAGGTAAATTAGGTACCTTGGTCTATTAGAAAATAGCTACTTAATAAACCAAACAAAAGATCTGGCATTTTACAATTAGGAAATCATATTTAAATATGGAAATTAGATTAACAAAACTTTAACAAGAAGATAGATATTTCACCTAGGGAAGTTAAATTGACAAAAAAAATTAGCAACAAGTAGGTATTTTACCTACGGAAATTAAATGGGCAAAAATTCGTCAAGAAGGTAGATATTTTGCCCCTAAAATAAGAATTTAAAACTTGAAAGGGAAAAATACTTCAGTAGAGGCCTTCCTAAATGCATTTGATTTTTATCGTTAATCGAAGTACAGTTTAAGAAAAAATTGAGTAGCTTGTTACTGTAGAACTCCTCTAGGAGTTTTGAGGTAGCCTGTATAGTGAACAAATTTTCTTTAGTCTCCCATATAAAAGGCTTCAGTTTTCTAAAACTGACTGTAATTCATAACAGGCTAAAGAAAATTTGTTCACTATACGGGGTACATCCTAACTCATTCACTATAGAGGAGGTAAACAGTAAATAATAGATTGAAAGAGAAAATAAATTTCCATCATTTAGGGTTGGGAATTTACTAAAGAGCCTAGTACTTCAACACTAATTTCACGCTAATTTATTTTGTTCGTTTGAATGGTTGTCACTCACCTAAAAGTACCAAGTTACTTTTTTGAAGCCTAATTATTAATCTAAAAGTACCTATAGTTAATTTATTATAGCCTAGTGGGATTGTTACTAACCTAAAAGTACCAAGTTATTTTATTGTAGCCTAGTTATTCATCTACAAGTACCTAGTTAATTTATTGTAGCATAATTACTAATCTAAAAGTACCTAGTTAATTTATTAAAGCCTAATTACTAATCTAAAAGTACCTAGTTAATTTATTGAAGCCTAATTACTAATCTAAAAGTACCTAGTTACTTTTTTGTAGCCTAATTACTAATCTAAAAGTACCTAGTTAATTTATTAAAGCCTAATTACTAATCTAAAAGTACCTAGTTAATTTATTAAAGCCTAATTACTAATCTAAAAGTACCTAGTTAATTTATTGAAGCCTAATTACTAATCTAAAAGTACCTAGTTACTTTTTTGTAGCCTAATTACTAATCTAAAAGTACCTAGTTACTTTTTTGAAGCCTAGTTACTAATCTAAAATTACCTAGTTACTTTTTTGAAGCCTAATTACTAATCTAAAAGTACCTAGTTAATTTATTGTAGCCTAGTTACTAACCTAAAAGTACCAAGTTACTTTTTTGTAGCCTAATTACTAATCTAAAAGTACCTAGTTACTTTATTCACTCACTTCTCTCAGTTCACGTCTTTTTTCCTCAAGTTTTTCATTTTGTAGAGCCAGTTCTTGGTTAGCTGCTTCTAGAGCTCTCTTTTTAGGCGCTACTATTTTCACCACCTGCAAGTACACAAGAATGTTGGTCACACATAAAATATAATTATTGATAGTATTTTATATTTATACCTACCTAGTTGCACCACTAATTTGTTTGCTACATAGTAGCATATCTATTTTTTTCCATCAAATTTGCACTTCTAAATTTTTGGATGACAAAAAACATAATCTAATTTAGGTACAGTTGAAAATTTTGGAATAAAATAAGCAATTAACTACCTTATTGTACTAGACTGATGTATTATTAACCTGATCATACACAACCATGTACTAGAATGATGTACTGTGAAAATCCTGAGTTATGAAGTATTGGTTACTTCATAACTCAAAGCCACTTCATATCTCGGGTGCACTAGATAGTTTTCTATGATTAAAATCATAGAAAACTATGGTCATTGAGGGATAACTATGACGAAATTCTTGACGTATATCATTTTCTATAATTTAAACATAGAAAATACTTCATAACTCAAGTGCATTTCATAATTCAGGTCCCCCAATACTCTAGTGCTTCATAACTCAAGAACTCATGAGTTTTACTGTATTACTTACCTGGTCATACACAACCATTGCTCGAACCCATCGGCAGAGACCTTCGCAAGCGGTTGAGACGCTTCGAATTTTCTTAGGGTCGAAATCTGGGTGATTGTAGTACCTTAGACAAAAAGATTTGACAATTTGAAATTTCAGATAAAATGTAAATACGCTATAGTCAGATGGAAATAATAATTTATTTATTTGTTTAACATCTACCTCGGAACCAAGTGCCATATCGCTGACGACAAAAGTAAACTAAATAATAGGGACATAGAGAGTATGACAAGACATGGTAAAAGTGTTCATGATCCAAATTACAACAGTTTAGAGCCCAAAGGACGCCACCACCCTTCCTTTTCTTTCATTCACCACAGACAGCTTCAGGATAGAGCCCCTAGGGTTATATCTAGCAACCTATTCATCCTAATAATATACGACATGTGTTTAGCTTATTTATTTATTTATACATGTTTAATTGTTTATGTCAAATTGTATCAGAAATACAGACTGATCAAATATGTAATAAATGATAATCTATTCATTATTAAATAAAGAAGTAAAAACGTCATGATCATTATTAGGATAGATTGTCAACATGAAAAATGTCATTTAATTTTATGGTATATTTTAACGGGAGAGGACATATTATAAGTACTATTGAAAACCCGTTATTTGTAAACAAAAAATACAGTTATACCTAAAGGGCCGTACACACGTAAGGTTTTTTAAGTCTTTCCACCAGACTTTTTGCTAAGCTCCTCCTACTTTTTCCACGAGAATATAAGAAAAAAAGACCTAAAAAAACCCTGCGTGTGTACGGCCCATAATAATTTGGAAAAATAAAGATTTATTTTTTAGTCTAGTTTACTTTTCTCTGACGACAGACACTATCTTCTCGGGAATGGCGTCTTTGTCGTACGTTAGTAGCATCGGAAGAAACTTCATGTCACCCAACAGTTTCTGCGAGGGGGTCCAGTAGTCCTTGAGTCGGCCTCCCGAGCCGTCAGGGTTGGGGGTGCGTATGGGTTTGATGTCCAACATGACACAAACGGCCTCCATCACCTGAAAAATGATTTACGCCTGGTTCACATGGCCATGGATGGTCATCAATTCTAGAATGGTCATATTTTATCGCAGACTAAAGAAAATTTGTTCACTGTAGAGGCTACTTCTTCACTCAGGAGTCAGGACCCTACATTCACTATACTGGATTTTCTTATAGGAAACTTCTACAGTAGTAATTGAATTTTATTAAATTAAGATTTCAAGATGATTATTAAACAGATATCAAAATAAATAAATAAATACAAAAAGGTACTATATCTCTAAAGACTTGTAAACTAAGAAATTTCCAAAAAATCGAACGATTCGTCATTTTCGAGGTATCATGGATACGTATAAAATAGAAAATCAACGATACCTACCTGCTGGTATCATGGAAACTAACTAAAATAAGGATTTTAATTATATATATTTTTGTAATATGACCGTTAATGTCAACCAGTTCGATAACTAGTTGCTAACCCTACTCACCAGTTCGATAACTAGTTGCTAACCCTACTCACCAGTTCGATAACTAGTTGCTAACCCTACTCACCAGTTCGATAACTAGTTGCTAACCCTACTCACCAGTTCGATAACTAGTTGCTAACCCTACTCACCAGTTCGATAACTAGTTGTTAACCCTACTCACCAGTTCGATAACTAGTTGTTAACCCTACTCACCAGTTCGATAACTAGTTGCTAACCCTACTCACCAGTTCGATAACTAGTTGTTATCCCTACTCACCAGTTCGATAACTAGTTGTTAACCCTACTCACCAGTTCGATAACTAGTTGTTAACCCTACTCACCAGTTCGATAACTAGTTGCTAACCCTACTCACCAGTTCGATAACTAGTTGCTAACCCTACTCACCAGTTCGATAACTAGTTGATAACCCTACTCACCAGTTCGATAAATAGTTGCTAACCCTACTCACCAGTTCGATAACTAGTTGATAACCCTACTCACCAGTTCGATAACTAGTTGCTAACCCTACTCACCAGTTCGATAACTAGTTGCTAACCCTACTCACCAGTTCGATAACTAGTTGATAACCCTACTCACCAGTTCGATAACTAGTTGATAACCCTACTCACCAGTTCGATAACTAGTTGCTAACCCTACTCACCAGTTCGATAACTAGTTGCTAACCCTACTCACCAGTTCGATAACTAGTTGCTAACCCTACTCACCAGTTCGAAAACTAGTTGCTAACCCTACTCACCAGTTCGATAACTAGTTGCTAACCCTACTCACCAGTTCGATAACTAGTTGCTAACCCTACTCACCAGTTCGATAACTAGTTGCTAACCCTACTCACCAGTTCGAAAACTAGTTGCTAACCCTACTCACCAGTTCGATAACTAGTTACTAACCCTACTCACCAGTTCGATAACTAGTTGATAACCCTACTCACCAGTTCGATAACTAGTTGATAACCCTAGCTTCTCACCAGTTTGACTCCAAAGGGGGGGTTTTTCATCGCCTTCACCACCCTCACATCGTCCTGCTTTAGGGTGTTCAAGGACTGAGTAGCTTTACTGAGAGCAGGCACGGCCTTGGCTAACTCCTTCTCACAGTCATCTTTGATGGCCTGAGCATCTGCAAATTGTCTGTTAGCCACTGCTTCGTCTGCTGCAACCAACTGAAGAATGAAAACGCCATGTTATACAGTATCTCAAATAATTAATTAACATTATAAAAGGTCATAACTCAGGTATGTCTAATTGGCTTAAAGTTTTGGATTGATTCCTATATCCCCATGTTAATTTTGGATTGAAATTTTCAAAAATCTAAAATTGGCTAAGCTCAATTTTTTTTGTGTGAAATTTTGGCTTGCAAAAATCATGGATACGAAGTTAGATTTGTTAAAGAATAGGTAACTTGTAAACAGGTGGAATCCCTACAGGTACACACCCCCAAGCTTCAGACGTGGGTATGAAAAACTTTTTTTTTTTTGACGTGTCCGAAAATGTGGAGCAGGTCGATAACTGGGAACTTATTTCAAACCATAGGTACACGAATAATTGATGAATAAATATTCTTGATGGTAAAATATATTTCAGACTGAATAGGTAGAAGAAAACCTAGAGAAAATAATTTGGATTTTTTTTCTTCAAGATATTAGTGTTTACTTTTTAATTTCGTGTTAGTTATGATATTTTTTTTAATTTCTGCATTTTTATTATTTTTGTCAGTGTTAATTTTTTAATTTTTTGAATTTAAATTTTTTTCCGATTTTTTTTTATTGTTCATTCCTCTTGTATCTCACCTCTTTCTTCTTCTCCACCTGCACCGTGTCCTGCTCTATCTTTATCATAAGGGCCTCAGTATTGGCAGAAGTTTCTTGCAGTTTGGGTTGCAGATCCTTGAGTTCCTCCTGCAGTTCCGATATCAAATTCTCAGCCTCCCGGAGCTTCTGCAGACCTGTCACGTACCTGATTGAAAACAAGTAGTTATATAATACACAAGTTTTTTTAAAAGAAAAATATCTTCTTTAGTAAAAGACACAATTGTGCTTAACTGATGTAAACGTACACTTGTACTCTAATATATGAAAGAGTTTATCCGGTCGTTTAACCCGTATACATGGTTGCTCGCACCCTGCCTTCCATGTACGGGTTAAGGAGAATATCTTATAATACGTCACTTGGAAGAAGAAACAAATGTCGCCCTATGGCATAGAGGAAATAAACTTCTTATGAAATAATAACGCAAGATGGTATTTAAATTTGAACGATAAAAGTTGGAGATTGACTCAAGTGTATACAGCCCAATGAGTCTGTCATAGCCTCCGTGGCCCAATGGATAAGGCATTGGCCTCCTAAGCCAGGGATTGCGGGTTCGAGTCCCGCCGGAGGTTGAGTCGTATTTTAACACGCTGACTATGAATGCTCTAAACGCAGTCTAGCCTAAAGGGCCGTACACACGTAGGGTTTTTTAAATCTTTCCACCAGACTTTTTGCTAAGCTCCTCCTACTTTTTATACGAGAATATAAGAAAAAAACTATGTATATAATTAGCTATTATTTATTTCAGTTGGTATCCATGATACCAGGTATCAGGGATACCAACTAAAATAAATAACAATTGTATCGTTTTTTCTTATATTCTCGTGGAGAAAGTAGGAGGAGCTTAGCAAAAAGTCTGGTGGAAAGATTTAAAAAACCCTACGTGTGTACGGCCCTTAACTGACTTTCCAAAATTACAAGTTTTTGTTATTGCTTCTCTATCACATGTATTACAATAGAGAGATGAGCTGAGTGTGTCTGTATGTACCTATTGATATTGTCTGTACGATAAAAACAGTTGTATAATAATGTGGTACACATTGTCCCATTTTAACTAGGGTTTAAAATATTGACAGTGTTATACATTTGTACCACTTTGTCTATTAGAAATACACATAGCGGTACAAATGTGCACCAATACGAAGTCTACGTGTTAAAGAAGAAATTATGAATAATATTAATTGAACATAATGATATATCTAAAACAAATCACTCCAATTATTCGTATTTAATTTACTGGATCGTAAGCATCATTTTTTGTTTATAATTTCGACCCTCTCATATAGTTCTAAATATTTTAATTTATCTACTGTATTCTTAGATATTTACTGTCATTATTCAGTGTATACCTCTATTAACTTACCACCGGGGGATTTTTTCTTCACTCATTTATTAGTAGCAATTAAAACATTAAATATTTCGGTACCTCATTCTCATGTCGGTTATATCGGTTTTCTTTTGTAGCAGTAAAGTCTTGAAGGTTTGCACCAGGTTTAGGAAAGTGGTCGGGGTGACGTAGACTCTTCTACGCAGTGTGGCGTAATATCTGAAACAGAAATAGGCATTCAACTTTATTGATTTAAAAATATATCTTAGAAAAAGAATATAGAAATATTAATAAAGTTGAACTTGACCTTTTACCTGATTTCTCCCAAAATCTAAATAATCGGTTCCTGGACATTGACCAATCGTTCCACCAAATTTCAGGCAATTTGGTTGAATACTTTTTGAGTTATGCGAATAACAAGATGACAAAAAAAATCCGATCAAAACATAACTTTCCGCAATTGCTCACCTCTCAGCCATATCCAGTGCCTGGGCATGAAAGTAGCCGCATGCAGTGACTGCATTGGACAGGAGAGTGTTAGACAGACTGCAGTCAGTAAGGAGGTGAGTGCCTATTTCCTGGAGGGTGGATGGGGGCCAGGGAGGCAACCTGAAATATTTATTCTTTATTGAGGAAAAATTAAAATGACACAAAAAAACAATGCATAAAATTAAATTTCTAAATAAGAAATAAGCCGAAACTTCAAGGGAAACCTAACTAAAGGGACAGTTTCAAAGAATAGGTAGCTAGCTAACTTGGAAACAAGTTGAACCCCCGGGATACAAGCCCCAGTGAAAGATGAGACTTGGGTATGTTTTAATTATTCACAACATCTAGATCACTAAAAGTCATTAAAAGAATACTTGAAGTTTCTCTAATCTGCCCAGACAATATAAAGACATAGCAATGCTCTTCCATATCAAACTAAAATAAAGTACTGATGAAGTTACAGGTGAAATGATACACAACAACAATCATACCCTGGGTATAGAGCTGATGAAGTTACAGGTGAAATGATACACAACAACAATCATACCCTGGGTGTAGAGCTGATGAAGTAATAGGTGAAATGATACACAACAACAATCATACCCTGGGTATAGAGCTGATGAAGCAATAGGTGAAATGATACACAACAACAATCATACCCTGGGTATAGAGCTGATGAAGTTACAGGTGAAATGATACACAACAACAATCATACCCTGGGTATAGAGCTGATGAAGTTACAGGTGAAATGATACACAACAACAATCATACCCTGGGTATAGAGCTGATGAAGTAATAGGTGAAATGATACACAACAACAATCATACCCTGGGTATAGAGCTGATGAAGTAATAGGTGAAATGATACACAACAACAATCATACCCTGGGTATAGAGCTGATGAAGTAATAGGTGAAATGATACACAACAACAATCATACCCTGGGTATAGAGCTGATGAAGTAATAGGTGAAATGATACACAACAACAATCATACCCTGGGTATAGAGCTGATGAAGTAATAGGTGAAATGATACACAACAACAATCATACCCTGGGTATAGAGCTGATGAAGTAGCTAATAGGTGAAATGGGTGGTACCTCTAAGGTTAGAAATTGAAAGGTTTCTATCACTAAGAATATAGTTTTAAAAAATAATGTTTCTTGCTAATAAGATTTATTATGATATTGATTTTAAGGTTACTAGTTCATTGATTGGCCGTGGTGATTGACCAATAAGAGAATAGACTGTGTAAGATAGTGTTCCGCTCCTCAAACCCCCCAGTCAGGTCATTAAACAATCATGAAGTATGCAGTACAACAAACTACCGGATACAACAAACTACATTACAGCCATCTAGTTGAGAGTTTCAAAGCTCTTATAATTTGAAGTGAAATTTAATTCAACTCATAACTATAAGCAAGGAGGAAGAGCTAACAATGGGCGGAGCACTAGCGGTAAAGAGCTCCGCTCCTTGTTGGCTCCTCCTCTTAGCGACCAATCATAGAAGTGCTTTCGTTGAAATCACTATCTGTAAGAACATTAGGCATGCTTACAGCACTGTTTTGATGGAAACTTAATCGGTAGAAAAATTATCTCAAAAACCTTTTGCGCTGTGTACCTAGCTACTATATTTCTAAAATTTTAGAATGAAGAAACATCACCTTTTTTGCCACTTCAGGTGAAATGATCAACAACCATCATAACCTAGCTATAGAGCTGGACTAAGTCTCAGCTGATAAAAGATATCGGTGAAGTACTGATTAAAGTTTAGATTTCCACCATTTGTAGTCGTCACTGTGAGCATACGGCAGTCAAGTAGTTACAACATAAAATATCAAATAGTAATCATATTGACCAATGAATGGTTAACTGACCAGTTTACAGTGGTACAAGTAGCCAGGCTGGGAAAAGTTGAAAGTAGAGTACTGTATTCTTTACTAATGGGAGAAGTAGATATAACTATGTGTAGATGTCGCTTGAGGTTATCAAGAAAAAGCGATTGCAGTGCCCCTGCCGGCAACTCGTCTAACTTGCGTCCCTGAAAACGATGATGTCATTAATATTTAGTTAAAAGTTTACATAAATATCCCGGGCACATTTTGTATACTACTGAAATGTAAATAAAGTTATTAACATCAATAGAATCATATTGAACTATTACATTTAAAAAAAGTATTATTAAAAATAATTTTACCATCTAGCGGTGAAAACGTCAATCTCCGTGCGTGCGTTTGTCACGTTTGTGTTGATAATATTTGTCACCAAATCTGTACCAACGCCATCTAGCGGTACAACTGACTATTTATCCATTTAACCCTAATTTATCAGCTGTTTCATTATATTAAGATGCATAATTTCTAGAGTGTGTCACAATAATGTATGTCTATTAGTTAATGTTATAAAATGAAGTAAGGATATAAAAATACTTAAAAAAGAATACCAAAACAGGAATATAAGATGAGGAATAATCCTACCTCTTCCTTGGCTGCAGCTTTAATTTTCTCAGCCATTACTGTTTTCTCTTCGTTAGAGAAAATACCAGGAATATCACCAGTGTTGAGAAGAAGATTGACATCTTCAGCAAAAGAGGAGTCTCTTAACTGAAATATATAGGCATTATATACCAAAAATACTTAGACATTATATATCCTAATAATACCCGTAGCAAAGATATTATACTACAATAAGATACACTACTCTCGAAAATCTCTATCTTGAAAGTGCATTGTGGCGCCATCTGGTTTCTAAAGCGGGAACTAGAATTTAAATATAGAACATACAGTGGTATTTTGTGTGCGTGACGTCATAACAGCAACACTTTAAAATCATATTTAAGACAATCGAAGAAGGTACATTCGTAAAAAAAACTATTTATTAATTGGTATAATATAATAAATAAATATATATTTGATAAATTATTTAACCTGCTAGACCCCTACTTTTCTCTTCAAATTTGTTCCCTTGCTTATGTCACGTCACAAATCACTCAATTGTCGCTACCTATCAATATTGGTATTCCTAGTAGGGTAGGTATTGAAGAGTAAAGCTTTGTGAGCTGTTGTCACAGTTCGAGTAATTTGTGACCGTGACGTCAACAAGGCAACACACATGAATAGAAAATTAAGGTTAAACAGTGTGAATAAGAAGAATGGATTCATCACTGTTTTTATAATAGAAATAAATAAACAGTTTTCAGAATGTTACGTTCTTCAATTGTCTTAAATATATATTTAGAGTGTTGCTGTTATGACGTCACGCACAAAACATCTCGATTGTCCTTACTATATTAAAATTCTATTTCCCGCTTTTGAAACCAGAATTAATACCCTATTTCCTAACAGGTGATGGTATACAGTAGAAATCCTCTATAGTGGATGTAGAGTCCTCACTAAGGAACTATCTCGTATAGTGAGAAAAAAATGTACAGTTTGCCTTTAATTTTAGAAAACTGATGGCCATTCACGGCAGACTGAAGAAAATGTGTTCACTTCCTTAGTAAGGAAAATAATTTCACTATAGAGAAATGCACTATAGAGGAGTTCTACTGTAGTAGGCCTGATTCAGTTCCGTACCTGACTATCATCCAGAAGGAATACAGTGGATTTGTTCTCAGCGCCAGCTTTCATAAGAACTTTCTTCAGGTCTTCCCGCCAGTCAACGAAAGAGTAGTTACGAAAAATATCAATCTGACGAAAAAGTAGCCATTTAAATTAATTTTGATGAAAACATATGGCACATGGAAAATACATTTCGAAATTAAATAGAACTATTCATATTTTCACGCCGGTGAACAATATCGCAAAATAATTTCGATAATCTCAATTATCGGAGAATTCCACATCGCTTAAGAAAAAAAAAAAATTGACATTCAGATATTTTTTGGACACTTTAAAATAAGTTAAAATTTCAAATCATGCACTCTTTTATTAATGTAAAATCAGAAATAAAAAAACTATTCGATAATTGGTACAACAATTTCATCTTAAATTAGTAACTACATAAATCGCACCTGCATCAGTTCACTTCCGGAGATGAAAGAAGCCAACTGCACGGCACTCTTACGACCACAACCTGTTACTCCCACCTGAACAGAGGAAAAGGAAGAGGTGATAGTAAAAATATTATACTACAGTAAGATACACCACTCTCCCAAATTCCTGTTTCAAATGTGCTTTGGGGCGCCATCTGGATTTGAAAGCGGGAACTAGAGAAACTACAATATTCGGTGTTGATGAAAACAATGAAAGTTACAGTGCTGAGTGCTCAACTGAAACTAGCTTTCAGTATTTAAAAAATGAGCAGATTTCAGAGTAGCTTTTCTGTTGATCCAGTATAAATTCTGTCTGAAAGCTGAAACTTTCAATACTTTGATCAATACCAAATGTTGATGTTGCTTTAGTTCCCGCATTCAAATCCAGATGGCGCTTTTTAAAACAGAAATTTCTGAGAGTGGTGTATCATACTGTAGTATAATATCTTTGGTGTTAGTAAATGAAGCCTACGAGTCTACCAAACACAAAATCTAAGAGGAAAATGAAGAGGTGATAGTAAATGAAGCCTACGAGTCTACCAAACACAAAATCTAAGAGGAAAATGAAGAGGTGATAGTAAATGAAGCCTACGAGTCTACCAAACACAAAATCTAAGAGAAAAATGAAGAGGTGATAGTAAATGAAGCCTACGAGTCTACCTAATACAAAATCTAAGAGGAAAATGAAGAGGTGTTAGTAAATGAAGCCTACGAGCCTACCTAACACAAAATCTAAGAGGAAAATGAAGAGGTGATAGTAAATGAAGCCTACGAGTCTACCAAACACAAAATCTAAGAGGAAAATGAAGAGGTGATAGTAAATGAAGCCTACGAGTCTACCTAACATAAAATCTAAGAGGAAAATGAAGAGGTGATAGTAAATGAAGCCTACGAGTCTACCTAATACAAAATCTAAGAGGAAAATGAAGAGGTGTTAGTAAATGAAGCCTACGAGTCTACCTAATACAAAATCTAAGAGAAAAATGAAGAGGTGATAGTAAATGAAGCCTACGAGTCTACCTAATACAAAATCTAAGAGGAAAATGAAGAGGTGATAGTAAATGAAGCCTACGAGTCTACCTAACATAAAATCTAAGAGGAAAATGAAGAGGTGATAGTAAATGAAGCCTACGAGTCTACCTAATACAAAATCTAAGAGGAAAATGAAGAGGTGATTGTAAATGAAGCCTACGAGTCTACCTAATACAAAATCTAAGAGGAAAATGAAGAGGTGATTGTAAATGAAGCCTACGAGTCTACCTAACACAAAATCTAAGAGGAAAATGAAGAGGTGATAGTAAATGAAGCCTACGAGTCTACCTAATACAAAATGTAAGAGGAAAATGAAGAGGTGATTGTAAATGAAGCCTACGAGTCTACCTAACACAAAATCTAAGAGGAAAATGAAGAGATGATTGTAAATGAAGCCTACGAGTCTACCTAACACAAAATCTAAGAGGAAAATGAAGAGGTGATAGTAAATGAAGCCTACGAGTCTACCTAACATAAAATCTAAGAGGAAAATGAAGAGGTGATAGTAAATGAAGTCTACGAGTCTACCTAATACAAAATCTAAGAGGAAAATGAAGAGGTGATTGTAAATGAAGCCTACGAGTCTACCTAACACAAAATCTAAGAGGAAAATGAAGAGGTGATAGTAAATGAAGCTTACAAGTCTACCTAACACAAAATCTAAGAGGAAAATGAAGAGGTGATAGTAAATGAAGCTTACAAGTCTACCTAACACAAAATCTAAGAGGAAAATGAAGAGGTGATTGTAAATGAAGCCTACGAGTCTACCTAACACAAAATCTAAGAGGAAAATGAAGAGGTGATACTAAATGAAGCTTACAAGTCTACCTAACACAAAATCTAAGAGGAAAATGAAGAGATGATTGTAAATGAAGCATACGATTTTACCTAACACGAAATCTAAGAGGAAAATGAAGAGGTGATAGTAAATGAAGCTTACGAGTCTACCTAACACAAAATCTAAGAGGAAAATGAAGAGGTGATAGTAAATGAAGCCTACGAGTCTACCTAACACAAAAATCTAAGAGGAAAATGAAGAGGTGATAGTAAATGAAGCCTACGAGTCTACCTAACACAAAAATCTAAGAGGAAAATGAAGAGGTGATAGTAAATGAAGCCTACGAGTCTACCTAACACAAAAATCTAAGAGCAAAATGAAGAGGTGATAGTAAATGAAGCCTACAAGTCTACCTAACACAAAATCTAAGAGGAAAATGAAGAGGTGATAGTAAATGAAGCCTACGAGTCTACCTAACACAAAAATCTAAGAGGAAAATGAAGAGGTGATAGTAAATGAAGCCTACGAGTCTACCTAACACAAAATCTAAGACCTCGTAGTTGAAGAGCATAACCCTAGCGCTATCCTCTAAAGCTGCAAGTAGCGTTAAAAAATTTCCTCATTAAAGTAGTAATATTGAATTATATCTTGTTTAACTATTTATTATTTTCCTACTCACCAACATCATATGTCCAGATTCTTGTTTCAGAACCCGCGAAATACGTAGCAAATGTTGAACCTAGAGTAGAGCAAATATCAAAATATGACAAATCTAAAGAAAAATTCTAGATAAAAAAAAATTTAATGGAAAAATATCGTCGAAAAATATTGTCTTTTTAAACATATCAATAAAATTTCCTCACCAAATATTCCGTGATAACCAAAGTCAGAGGGGTCTTATGAACCAGATTATAATCACTGATGTAGCCCTCTAGCACTGTCTTCAACTGCGAAGTCTCTTGAATCTCGTCATAAGGTTTGTTTTCATCGTCAGGGTAAAGGAAGTCAGCAAAGACTATCTTGTTGATCACTTCTACTGAAGGAGGCGATGAAGGAGTGGGCAGAAGGTGGGTCAACATGTTTGCCAACTTGAGTCGGAAGGCCCGCTCACCAGTCTCACGACTTATTTCGAACAGCTTAGCTCTGAGAGTGATTTTCAGATAATGAACATCCACGACAATTGCCACCTCCAGAAGATTGCAACATTAATAATTATAATCAGACTTCTTAACTGATAATAAAATGGTGATAAAATAAAATCATAATGTGTTTCCCATAATACAATCAATTATTTACTTTATAAATTAAATATTTCCAAATTAATTAAACATTTACTAATATTAACCCCAAATAAATACTAAAAAGCTGTACTATTCAATATGTCCAAGATCAGAGGTTAGTAGTTCATTAATACCTATCGGCATCATCCACCAGTCGGTCATGGTAAACTCTGAATATTTCGTGCAGCCAGAGTCTGAATAGCTTGTCAGGACTGTTCAGAGTTACCAGGGGTGTTAACATTATGCCTGAGATCACCCTGAAAAAGAAAGACCGATGTGGAATGCTGGAATGGGAATTGGAATACAGTATCCTCCATAATGGAATCATGTTTAGTGAATGTAGTGTCCTGAGTAGCCTCTATAGTGACTAAATTTTCTTTAGTCTGCCTAAAAACTTAAGGCCATTTAATGGCACTATTGACAATTTGTTCACTATAGAGGCTACTTCCTTACTCAGGACACTACATTCACTATACAGTATTTCACTATAGAGGAGTTCTACTATAGAGGAGTTCTTCTGTAGAGGTATATATGGGACTAGTGATAGTTCAGTTCTCACCTAGCGTAGTCCCTGAGGTTGAACTGGTAGTGGTTCTTGGAAGGAGTCGGTAGGAGGGTGGAGACAACCCTCCGGTATAGATTTCTACTCGCGTCAACAATTGGCTAGAAAAAAAAAGAGTAAATGTGAATTAAATTCTTTAGTGTAAATTTCGTATTATTAGACGGTTCTGAACTTTCAAACATCAGGAAAAAGATTTAGTCAAGAATGTATGTATTCGTGAATTAATTTATTTTTCAAAAAAATTAATTTTAATTCTTTCAGAATTTCAATTTCTTTAAAATCGATTTCAATTTTTTTTAAAAATTCAATTTCAATTAAAAAAATCCTAATTTTTTTCAGAAATTCAATTTTAATTCCTTCAAAAAATTCAATTTCAATTTAAAAAAAAAAATCTTTTTTTTTCAAAAATTCAATTTTCAATTCTTGTAAAAATTCAATTTTCATTTTTTAATTTTATTTTAAAACTTCAAGAAATCCTCTCTTTTCCCTCACCCTCGCCATCCTCTGTATAGTCGTGTCCCCGTGTCTGCTGAAGTGCCACTGCAGGATAGCTCCAAAGATCCTGTCCAGTGTGGAGTCGGAGAAGGAGTCCATGACCACGGGGTAGAAGTGGGGGGTGAGGCGGGGGTTAACGGGGGAGCAGCCTGGAGACGTGACGGTCATTGATGCAACCATCAGCTGTGGTGAATAGGGGAAAGGGGTTATACAGAATGCATTGTCCAATATGTAATATTACCCCAATATTGTTACTACATTGTCCCAATATTGTTACTACATTGTCCCAATATTGTTACTACATTGTCCCAATATTGTTACTACATTGCCCCAATATTGTTACTACATTGTCCCAATATTGTTACTACATTGTCCCAATATTGTTACTACATTGTCCCAATATTGTAACTACATTATTCAAATATTGTTACTACATTATTCCAATATTGTTACTACATTGTCCCAATATTGTTACTACATTGCCCCAATATTGTTACTACATTGTCCCAATATTGTTACTACATTGTCCCAATATTGTTACTACATTATTCCAATATTGTTACTACATTATTCCAATATTGTTACTACATTGTCCCAATATTGTTACTACATTGCCCCAATATTGTTACTACATTGCCCCAATATTGTTACTACATTGTCCCAATATTGTTACTACATTATTCCAATATTGTTACTACATTGTCCCAATATTGTTACTACATTGCCCCAATATTGTTACTACATTGCCCCAATATTGTTACTACATTGCCCAAATATTGTTACTACATTGTCCCAATATTGTTACTACATTGCCCCAATATTGTAACAAATTGTCCCAATATTGTTACTACATTGTTCCAATATTGTTACTACATTGTCCCAATATTGTTACTACATTTCCCCTATATTGTTACTACATTGTTCCAATATTGTTACAAATTGTCCCAATATTGTTACTACATTTCCCCTATATTGTTACTACATTGTCCTAATATTGTTACAAATTGTCCCAATATTGTTACTACATTGACACAATATTGTTACTACATTGACACAATATTGTTACTACATTGCCCCAATATTGTTACTACATTGCCCCAAATTGTCCTAATATTGTAACAGATTGTCCTAATACTGTTACAGCATCGCCCCAATATTGTTTCAACATTACCCCAATATTTAATATTGTTACAATATTGGAAGAAACCCGAGAAACATTGCTACCTTGGATATAAAAGTAACTCACATAGCTGACTATTTCGATCTTTGAGCAGTCTTTGGTGTCATAGAAACTCTTTTGGTCCAACCACTGCCTGAGTAACTCCACTGGGGGTTTGGCCCCGAACTCTTCGTCTTGGGGAACGTGGACATCATCCACGTACATGACATAACTCTTACCCATCTGGGGTCCGAAGACACCTTTACGTCTCCTGTTAATAGCAACGGAGAATAAAACATTCGAAAGTTTTTGATAGGAATAACTAGATAACGAGCAATCGTAGAGCGAATATCTTCGCCACAGCTTATAAATGACCTTAAACGTCCATTTATCCTTGGGTAATAAATGATCTTGACCTTTAACCTTGACCCGGTCGCTCCCAAAATTTAATAAACTGGTTCCTGGACCAATCGTCATACCAAATTTCAGAACATTTGGTTAATTCTTTTTGAGTTATGCGAATAATAAGATTACAAATAAATAAATGACTACCAAACCATAATCTTCGCAATTCGCGAAGATAATTAGGGTTGTGACAATATGCTTTTAAAATCATAGATCTTAAGAATATCACATACGAAATGAAATGGTATCGAATACTATATACCGCTGGTGTAGAACCATTCAATACTTTATTCTGAACTCCATCTACAATATATTCTATGATTTTAAAAGCATATTTTCACATAGTAATGACTAACTTTTTGACTGTAAATGCACCATTACCTCTCTACTTTGACCGTAAATGCACCATTACCTCTCTACTTTGACCGTAAATGCACCATTACCTCTCTACTTTGACCGTAAATGCACCATTACCTCTCTACTTTGACCGTAAATGCACCATTACCTCTCTACTTTGACTGTAAATGCACCATTACCTCTCTACTTTGACCGTAAATGCACCATTACCTCTCTACTTTGACCGTAAATGCAACATTACCTCTCTACTTTGACTGTAAATGCACCATTACCTCTCTACTTTGACCGTAAATGCACCATTACCTCTCTACTTTGACCGTAAATGCACCATTACCTCTCTACTTTGACCGTAAATGCAACATTACCTCTCTACTTTGACTGTAAATGCACCATTACCTATCTACTTTGACCGTAAATGCACCATTACCTATCTACTTAGCCCGCAAATGCACCATTACCTATCTACTTTGAAAGCATATGCACCATTACCTATCTACTTTGACCGCAAATGCACCATTACCTATCTACTTTGCCCGCAAATGCACCATTACCTATCTACTTTGCCCGCAAATGAACCATTACCTCTCTACTTTGACCGTAAATGCACCATTACCAATCTACTTTGACCGTAAATGCACCATTACCTATCTACTTTGCTCATGATATTGTCTTGCAGCTGCCCGGCAGTACTTCTAGCAGTAAGGGTCACACAATTAACAGTGTTGGTATCTTCAGGTAGATTCTTCAGGTAGGATAGAGTCACAGATGTCTTACCTGTGCCTGATTGATATCATCACATCAAAATATTGCAAAAAAAGGTAAATTGTCAATAATGGAGAATAATATTTTTCATAATCTCAAGGAAACGTCACAGCACTTGGAAAGTGGGTGTTAAGTTGGTAACAAAGCTCAATCAGTAATTTCTAAAGGTCAGATTGGTTCATGACCTGTGTTAAAACCAACTTACCGAGTACTGTGATGCTCCTTCAGTTATTTTTCTATCAAGAGTAATATTTCAAGTTGATCCATTCAAATAAATCAAAAACCACTAGAATTCTAGAACATATTATCTTGCAGTGAAAACATAGTAATTAAATTGAAATTATGCCTCTTTCAGTGTTATTTTTAGATAAAATTGTCTTCAAACAAATAATTAGATAATTATGGTTTTTAAAAATAATTTTTTTAGATAATATTGTCGTTTAAAAAAAGTTACCCGATGGTCCTAATATAAGAACAGGTACGCCCTTAGCTACACAAATCTTGGTGAAGTACTCCTGCCTAGCTGTATCGGCAGTAGAGATGGTGATGTTACTGATCTTGGCTCCTGAAGGAATGCTGAGACGCTCCTGAGGTACTGTATCTATCCAGTTGATCCATCTACTCGTAGATTTGTCGTAGAAGAAGTCGTAGACTAGACCATGTTCAGAGAACATCATTCTGCAGAGGAATATCATACATTAAGATAGGAAGAGTTAAAAACACTATTGGCAATATAGGGCAAGTGGTATGGGGCAATTGGGACACAGAAAGCAAAGTAGGGACACAGTTAGCAAAATAGGGACATAGTTAGCAAAGTAGAGACACAGTTAGCAACGTAGGTACACAGTAAGTATACCAGTAAGGGTACACACTATTTCCTCCACCCTAAGCCCCTAAATCCATAACATTGCATACAAACTCAGCGAAGGACACCATACAACAATCACATCACATCAACGGAGCCCCTCCCTCCTTACCACATAACTCTCTTCTAGAAGTAATTGGCTCCCCAACCCCCAATATAAACTCTAGTGAAATCCACCTCATCTCGTCGTGACAGGGTAACCGTGTCACGACTCCGATGTGGACTGGACATCACCCTTCCTACCAATACAGAATTGGGAAGGCGGACTCGATAAACGGATCGGGGGAAAATCTTCCCCATTCTCGCACAATGTCCAACACTATGACAACATCGGACCACACACAACACACACTCACTGAAGCACCCATGGACCCGACCTTAGGAAGCATCGTATTCCTGAAGTCACAGCACCGTCCATTAACTGGGAACTTACCCTAAATGTGATGGTGAAATAGATCCATAAGCAGACAAATTATTGCTACAACCACTATTGTAAGTATATTTACCCGCGAGTTATTCTGAATTCGTCTGGTTTCGGATGTTCGTCCAGTTTTCCGTAGAGAAGTGACCGGTAGAAGTGGTCAAAATGTCGTCTCGATGACCCAATAACCGATGCACCGATAGTCCAAGTTATGATGAACACTAGCATATGTTGAACATGGGTGGAGGTCTTTTCTTCACTCAATTGCTTGGTCAAAGCCTTGATATCATCTAGTAGGCATGGACACAGTTGCGTGAACGTCTGGAAAAAGATTTGAAGTTATGTTTCAGTAACTGTTTTTAAAGAACGAATTATTGATTATGATATTAATTTAATAATTGGTACTATTTTTGTTTAAAAAAATACTTTTCGATTAGGAACAAGAAGAAAAATCTTTACAGAAGAAAATCTTACAAGTATTTGAGCGTCCAATAGAATTCTTGCATTTCAATCTAAAATAAGCTTCAAGTTTCAAAGTAGCTACTTATAGCCCAAATTTTATTGAATTGTAACCTCTAAGATGATTTTTATTCAAAGGGTCAGTTGTTTCTTGAAGGTATGCTAATATATGTATTTAAGTACAAAATTCATGTAGGCAACCCCAGGCAATGTACGTATTTCAGGCTTCAGTTTATAGTCAGATTACAGCAAGAGGAATTGCATAAACTAAACACCTCTAATTACCTTCGCAAATTTGCGGGAGGTCATATTTTACCCGGCATTTATTTATTTATTTATCATCTTGGTTATTCGCTTAACTGAAAAAGTGTTCAACCAAATTGCCTGAAATTTGGTGAAACGATTGTTCACTGTCCAGTGACCTACTGGTAGAATTTTGGGAGAGACACGGTCAAAGGTCAAGGTCATGGTTATATATAACTCAAAAAGTATTGAACTATATTGCACGGAACTTGGTGGGACGATTGGTCATCATCCAGATACCAGTTTATCAGATTTTTGGAGTGAACAGCTCAAAGCGACGGCGAAGGTATGCGCTCTACCGAGTGCACGTAATCTAATTCTACTTTGTTTCCCTTCGTACTATGTATTAAATGTAGCCTTAAACCTACCTAGCCTCAAAAGTTTACTCATTAAAGATCCCATCCAAGCAAATTTTTTTATTGCTTTAATCAATGAGGCTAATGTTTCTTATCATTTTACTGCAAACCTTATGAAATTTGATAGCATATTTTTAATTTTATATGCTTTTTAAGATTTTTATAATCAAAACTCTACAATACCTATTTTACTTCAGACTTGCTAATTTTCAGTCTGAAGAAGAAGAATGTACACCATTTGTTTTGATTGACAACTTGATATTAGGTACCTATAATTTATCCATTTATTATTCGTGTAAAGGTATTAAATTGGAGAAAATTATAGAAACGTTTGTATACTTTAAGAAAAAAAACTTAAACAAAGGGCGAAAACGCATTATTTGTTTATAAATTCAAATTTGAAATCAAAACAAAGAGTGTACAATCTTCTTCTTCAGTGTCAGGTTAGTGATTCGGGCAATTAGCTAATAACCACAGAGTATTAAAAAGCTTTAAAAATGAATAATAAAATATATACTGAACCGAATTACAAGCGGTTTGCAGAATAATGATCGTAGACCTTCGATCTACAATATTATGTAATAAATTCATTATTTCCCAGGAGCCTGGAGAGGACCTACGTATTAGTTCGACCAAACCAGTACGTAGATTAATGAATTTCGGTCGCTTAAGAACTTAATTGCAGAAATCACAACGTTGTTTCTTTCGAACAAGACAATAAACCAATGTAATAGTACCTTAAAGAGTCCATTTTTGGTGGTAGGTAGAATCAGCTTGCACTTAGTGGTGACGTATTCCATCAATGGTGGGAGAAGCCATCTAAGAACTTTGCTAACCAGATCTACTATAGCGTCACTCAACTCTGATGTTAGTGTCGAGAGAAACGATTCCTGCAGTGAGAAAAATAAGCAATATTATTATCTTTTCTGATATTTAATGTTAATATAGTAAATTTGAAAGGTGATGATTAAAGCTAGACAGATAGAAAGTTAAATGGTGGGTCAATAGAAGATTAATTAAGAATTCCATCAGTATGTGAAAGTAGGATAATGATTATATTGAATTAAATCTGACTATTACTACTCTGGTTTAACCCGTACACGGTTGCTCAACTTTAACTTTGCTGATGTGCCACATCTACAGATTGCTGTCCCAATATAAGGCCACCCTCCATGTACGGGTTAAACCACAGAATACAACTGGTACATGTACGTGTCCTATCAGGGGGAAAAGAGTTAATTCTACCAATCACCATTAAAGGCTCCCATCCAAGTTCTTTGGTCTCCATGTACACCACACCGCATCTGGATACAGTAGCCGGGGAAGCCTGCTCCAGTCCTCCGGTTTCTAAGATCACCGTCATGTTTTCGGGCATCTGCGGTAACACATTTGGGCCCATTCTATACTAGCTTGAAAAACGCCGCGTTTTTACTGCTCAGTTTACGCCTATTCAATTAAATGAATGGAAAGCCGTAGAAACTCGAGTATAGAGACTATAGACTGCAAATTTGCTTTCCATTCATTTAACCGTCATTAATTGAAGAGGTGTAAACTGGGCGGTGAAAACGCAGCGTTTTATATGCTAATTCACACGAGATTTTTTCTTATGCCGTAGCAAATAAAATGGTGTATAAAAAAACGCTATTGAATGAACGTATGTGTTTTCTATGTAAACTTAGATTGGTCGTTTTCATGATGAATTTTTTGTTGAAAAAGGCCCCGTGTTAAATAGGAATTCGGAGGTTTGAGGCCTGTTTGAAGCATGAAAAAACGCCCCGTGTTAAATAGGAATTCGGGGGTTTGAGGCCTGTTTCAAACGGAGCTTTTTTATTCAACAAAAATGAAGCATGAAAATACGCCCAATCTAAGAGTACATACGAAACACGTGCGTTTATTCAGTCGTAGCGTTTTTCATACACCTTTTTATATGCTGCGACATGAGAAAAACGCAGTTAGGTAAAGGGGTTTAACGTCATCTTTGGATCCAAAGGCCATATCGCTGACGTAAAAAAGAAAATAAATACAAGAGACTGGAAAAAGCAGTCAGAAAGGAAAGTGGCTCCATGAACAAAGTCAACTACCACCAGTCAAAGCCTACGAGTCTACTTAACACAAAATCTAAGAGGAAAATGAAGAGGTGATAGTAAAGTACCTCACACAAAATCTAAGACTTCGTAGTTGAAGCAGAGATGTCATACCTCAACAAGGTGCACTACTCTCATGAATTCTGTTTGAGTAAGCGCCCCTCTGCAATCAGTGACAACGCTCTTGGATGCAGAAAAGCAACCCGTGAATGCAGTCACTTACCAAGGAATGTGACGAAAATTGACACAAGCAGTGGTGGCTGCACTCACGGATGAAAGAGGAAAATGAAAAGTTGATACTAAATGAAGCCTACGAGTCTACTTAAAATAAATCTTATAGGAAAATGAAGAGGGCACGACCAACATTTCACATCATACCAATGTTAGTTACAATTTGTTTATATAGAGCTATTTACGTGAAAAGGCTTCATTTACTATCACCTCTTCATTTTCCTCTTAGATAATTACCTGAATGATTTCTCCAGACATCAAGCAGAGTTTCTTGTTGTCATCCAGTACAGCATTAAGTCTTTCTACCCAGAGTGTGTCCACGGGCCCATCCAGCACAAGCCATCTCAGATCACGCCCAGGTGAAGTGGCCAAATCACGGAAACTTTTACCCAAAACTCCATCACGGAACTCTTGAGCGAAGGGTTCGTAAGCCCCGTACAATTGAGGCAAGGCCAAACTCTTAGGATTTATCACCTTGTAACTGACAGAGATGTTATTCTCCATGCTACCACTTTCATCTGAACATTTGGACAATGTAGCTGTCTTCTGTTTCTTCTTGATAGCGCCAGCCAAAGTTGCGGCTTTTGCTGCTTCCTTGAGTCTTTTTTGCCTGTGCTCTCGATGAAGCTTGTTCAGAGTTTCAGAAAGAATCTTATACACGGTAGTTTTTCCACTTAACGGTTCTCCAACGATCATTATACCGTGACGAACTTTAATCATACTGTTCAGTTGAAGTATTTTAGAAACCATCCATTCAACAGGCTGCAAGTTGTTTTCTCTAAGAGTGGACATGATAGAGTCTTTCAAAGTGAGTTCCCTTTCTTCACTCTCTCCCTCTTCTTTATGGCATTCGTCCGGAAAAAGATCTTTCAGTATACCTTCGAACAGTGGAATATCCTCGGATAGAAACTTAGGAATATTGACATCTCTAATGGCTCTGAGTATTAATATCTGTTCTGAAACATCAGGACTGTGTAGCTTGTGAACCGCAGCACTCGTCAGAACAGCTTTCACTGCACGCATACCTGAACACAAGGGACAACTAGAGTTATATTCGAAATGAAAGGCATATTAGTAGTTAAATTAATGAATATATTCGTATCCTAGATACTCAAGTACTTGCTAGTTCAGGAATTTAGCATTTTTTCTGTATATATTCGTATCCTAGATACTCAAACAATTGCTTGTTGAAAAAAAGAGGATCTAGCACTTAATTATTGTATGCATCCGTATCCAAAACTTTCCATGCTTGCTGGTACACGAATAAGCCTTTCAGTAACTATTATGCAAGCATCCGTATCCCTGCTACCAATTCCTTGCCAATTAGCTAATATCTTCTCCTATATCTCACCATAGTCATAATGTGGTCTTGGGGATAGTTGAGTGGAGCACAGCCTGAAGGTGTCTACTATCTTCCTTGAAAGACTGTCTGCGTTCACAAAACCAACAGAGAAAAGTAGAATCTTTGCTATCATCGAGTAGTCAGGTACCATCATAGCCACAGTCCTGAACAGCTGTTTCACACTGTCGGGCAACTCTTGTCGTCCTTGGTAGCTTGGATTCATGGTGATGAACATTGCGCAAGTTGGATTGAGTTTTATTTCAACACCATCGAACATGAAGGTTGGTACTTTTTTGGCAACTGCGGACTGTATTGAAGACACTTGCTGTCCAACCACCGATAGAACGGAGAGTTCGATACGATTGAACTCGTCGAAGCAAGCCCATGCTCCAGTCTGAGCTAAGCCCTTGAAAAACTTGGCCATGGCTTTATAATCGAGAGCTTCTGAGCAGTTGTAGATGATGCACTGTTTAGCCACTGCCTTCGCAAGATCTTTGCAGGTTTCAGTCTTTCCCGTACCTGCCGGTCCTTCCGGTGCGCCACCCAAACATAGACGTAAAGCGGACATCAGAGTCCTGTACGGTGAAATCATTAACTTAGAAATCAAAAAAATCTACATATACCTTCTACCGTTCTAAATATCATATTTAGTTATTTAAACCAAGTATGAACCTAACACCAATACTAAAATCATTCGGTGACATTTTCCTATCCAATGTTTTGACAAAATTACTCAATAATGGCAGATGCACACGGAGCATTTTCTAAAACGCTCAAGAAAACGCGCGTTTAGAGTTACTAGAAGTTAAACAGATATGTACACACTTAAACGCGTGTTTAGTCTCAAGGGCCCAGCGAACGCACGTTTCAGGATTTTGTTGAAATGCGCGTTTGCCGGGCGTAACCATGTATTCCATATGGTATGTTTAACGCGCGTTAGAAAACGCCCCGTCTGTACAGGCAGCGCAGTTTTGAACACGCGATTAAAAGCGCCTACTAGACCTCCTTACCTGAAACACCTATCAGTCAAAGGGGTCATGACTAGTCGGGATGTATTTCCCAAGAATTCATATCCGTACTGAAGTGTAGTGTACACCATAGACACTTTCACTAGTTCATCTTCCCATAAAAACCTCAGTTGAGATATCCAAGAGAAGGAGGTTCTGGATTCTACATTCTTAGCGATCAACTCTTCGACCACGTCTCGACCTAACGGGAAATAAATTCTGCTTTAACAGAAATAATTACAAAGGACTTCAAAGAAGTAATCAAAGAGGAAAGAACGGATGAAGCCTACCTAACCAGAAACGTCTGCTTAAGGAAATTTAAGTACAAAGGACTTTAAAGAAGCAGTCAGACATAAAATAATTGATTAAGCCTACCTAACTAGAAATTTAAAATTTCATAGATGAAGAGTATATTGAGAAAGGGATAACCTATGATCTAAATTACAACAGTTACCATGAACATATGTGACAATGAGGGCCCCAAGAGTTATCCTGGTGCCAGCATCAAGTTGTCCCCGGACCATCTCCACAACTTCTTCTATTCGGGCAGAACAAACCTGTAGGTACTCCTGAAATTACAGAGATGGTAATTATTCAGACCTGAAATATGCGTTGCGAAAATATTTTTTACTGAAAAATGAGAATTATATATGTTATCAAATATAGTTTCTTTTTATAGAAAAAAAATTTATATATACATCAATTTTTTTTATCATTTTTTTAATAAATTTAAAAAATGTTATTATTTTAAATTTTTTTTTTTGAGTAATTTTTCTGAATAATTTTACTGTTTTTTACATATTGACATAAAAACTAACTGTGAGCTTTCCCTGCTGAATAGCAGTCTCGACTTCAGCAGTCCACACAATCTGAGCCACAGTCAGAACCACCTGACTTGGCCATTTCCTGATCCACTCGGGATGCTTCAGCTGAGCATGACTCTCAAGCGCCCTCAGGGTGACATCCTGAAGACTCTGCACCATCATGCTCTCCACTTCGGACAACCAACGCTCTACCAGACCCTAAAAGATAGGGTTTGGTGAAAAATAGAAAATAAAAGTTTTCCAAAAATACCTGAATGTGGATAATAAAATAGGTACAAATGTATCTAATTTTAATATTTCAGCATAAGATTAAGAAATCTATACATTAAATAGTTCAAGATATTAAATATGTTAGCTGAAATCAGGGAATTTTCAGAAAATATAAAGGTCTCCTCCAGGCAAATTTTGTATTACTAAAATCGGTGAGGCTAATGTTCCTTATCATTTTTCTGCAAACCGCATGATATTTGATAGCATATTTTTAATTTTATATGCTTATAAAGAATTTTTTATTATCAAAACTCTACAAAACTCGTTTTACTTCCGACTTGCTAATTTTCAGTCTGAAGAAAAAGAATGTAGGTACACCTTTTGTGTTGAATATGAACTAGGTAGGCATCATCAATTCACTATTAAATATTTCTATAAAGGTATACAAATAAATAAACTTATTGCACAAACGTTTCTATACTTCAGGAAACAATTAATATCTTAAACAAAGGCCATGCATTGTTTGTTTTTAAAATTCAAATTTGAAACAAAACAAAGAGTGTACAATCTTCTTCTTCAGCGTCAGGTTAGTGATTCGCTCAATTGTTGTACAAAAACTGTTAAAAACTTTAAAATCATATAGAAAAATATATACCAAACTGAATTTTATGCAGTTTGCACATAATGATCGTAGACCTTAGTTCTACATTATGTAATAAACTCTTTTTTTTTTCTCGGAGCCTGGAGAGGACCTTTAAGGTGTTCATTAGTTAACCTAAGTTTGGTAGAACATCCGACAGATGGCGCTTTATTTTCATTAACTTCACCAAAATGTCGGTTTATCTTCTTAATAAAGCAATACTCCATTGAATTTGAGAAATGATATTTAAAATGAAGTTATAAACTATTTCTAGAATTATAATTATGAATATCACACGCAGATATATTTTCGCGCATAACGGTTATGGGAATACAACAAACAAAATGGCGACAAATACAACAAACAAAATGGCGGCAAACACAACAAACAAAATGGCGATAAACACAAAAACAAAATTGCGACAAATACAACAAACAAAATGGTGACAAATATATTAGGGAGTTTAACGTCTGCTTCGGAACCAAAGGCCATATCGCTGACGTCAAAAGGAAATTAAATACAAGGGACTGGAAGAAGCAGTCAGAGAGGAAAGTGGCTCCATGAACAAAGTCACTTACCACCGTCGGTGACAATGCTCACGGATGCAGAAAAGCTACTCCGTGAATACAGTCACTTAACAAGGAATGTGACGAAACGGGACACAAGCCCCGGTGGCTGCACTCACGGATGGAAGAGGAAAATGAAGAGCCTACCTAACACAAAATTCTAAAACCTCGTAGATGAAGAGCATAACCCTAGCGCTATCCTCTAAAACTGCAAGTAGCGTTAAAAAAATGATAAACATGTTGAAAATGAAAAAAGACAATCCATAATCCAAATTAAAACAGTTCGGGGCCCAAGGGACGCCACCCCCTTTCTCTTCCATTCACAACAGACAGCTTCAGGATAGAGCCCCTGGGGGAAAAAATGGTGACAAAAACTCGCGAAAAATTTGATCTATAAAGCACTAAATGGCGCTTTGGCAAATTAAATTCTAGCATATTTAACAATCAACCATTGGATGAACCAGGTACCATCATATTAGTTATTAAATAATTAATTATGCTTATTCCATTAAAAAATTATTAACAAATGTTCGATTCTAACAACAAACTTTCTATATTAAATTTACATGCGCATAATAAAATACACTCAAGTACTTAACAATAAGCTTCAGATTAAGCATCATCACTAGGGTTGTGACAATATCCATTAAAATCAAATATCTTAAGAATATCACAGACAAAATGAGATGGCATCCAATACTATATAGGTACCGCTGGTGTAGAACCATTCAATACTCTTTAATTCTCTCCGTCTATAATATTCTCATGATTTTAAAAACATATTATCACAACCCTAGAGAGTCCGACACCTCATTAGTCCAACACTTTTGTAATTTATTTCTGATATAACATCCAATATTTGTATATCAAGGAGGCGTGCCACCCCCCGAACCCCCCTGCCAGAAAATGTAAGAGTGTCGGACTAATGGGGTGTCGGACGAATTGGGTGTCGGACTAATGGGGTGTCGGACGAATTGGGTGTTGGACTAATGGGGTGTCCGAAACAGAATGTTGACTAGCTATAGTTTCCATGATAACTCACCCTAGATTTTGCTGGTATGACTCTGTTGCTGAATTGCACCAGTTCTCCCTCAGCAGATTTCATTCCCTCCACCTCCTGATGTGGAGAAAAGTGGAGGCATTTTATACCCTCGAAACATTTGCGGAGATGGGGCTGAACTCGCTCCGGATCTTTGGTCTCCGATAGAATTTCCAGTAATTCGTCGTTAGAGAGGAAGAAGAACCTGTTAGAAAGACCAATATGAAAGGTTTGAAAAACATCCCATTTTTAACAATTTCAAATCTCTTTCAACAATTTTAAACTTCTTTTAACAAGTTCAAACCTGCTTCAACAAGTTTAAACCTGCTTCAACAAGTTTAAACCTGCTTCAACAAGTTCAAACCTGTTTTAACAAGTTTAAACCTGTTTCAACAAGTTTAAACCTGTTTTAACAAGTTTAAACCTGTTTCAACAAGTTTAAACCTGTTTTAACAAGTTCAAACCTGTTTCAACAAGTTTAAACCTGTTTCAACAAGTTTAAACCTGTTTTAACAAGTTTAAACCTGTTTCAACAAGTCTGGACCTGCTTAAAAAAGCTAAAACATGTCTCAACAAGCTAAAACATGTCTCAACAAGCTAAAACATGTCTCAACAAGCTAAAACATGTCTCAACAAGCTAAAACATGTCTCAACAAGCTAAAACAGGTCTCAGCACTGATTTGAACTCTACAATAATGAATACCTAGGAAAGAACAGTCGTTTCTTCTCGAGATAGTCGTTGAGTCCCTTCTGTATTTCAGCAAGCAACACGTTGCACTGGGACAAGTTTTCCAGCATGTTCGGCTGTGCAGTGGCTTGTAACGCGTGTGGGTCGGACACAGCAACGTCCATCACAGACCTCCACATTGAATCAACCTGTTGAAGTAAGTCCCATTCTATACTAGCAGATAAAACGCCGGGTTTTCACCGCCCAGTTTAGATCTCTTCAATTAATCACGGTTAAATGAATGGAAAGCGGTAGAAACGCTAGTGTAGACTGTAAATTTGCTTTCCATTCATTTAACCGTCATTAATTGAAGAGATGTAGACTGGGCGGTGAAAACGCGTCATTTTATCTGCTGTATAGAATGGGCCGTAGTTAAATAAAAACTAAAGTCACTACAATTTATTATACGACAGCGACTGTAGAAAATTATTCAAAACTAGTGTATTTGCCCGTTAAAAATAACGGGTCTTCAATACCAATTTATTACTCGTATTAGGTTCTTTCAGTTAACTCAATTAAAAATTATTTTTCTGCATAAGCTGATACTATATTTTAAAGATAGAATACACACAAAAATTAAATAAAACAATTTGAATTTAAAGTCAATATATTCCCGTGCGTATCATAGTTATATTCTTCATATTTAATACCCGCCGAATAAAAGCGGACACCAAATAAATAAACACACGTGGGAAATTATTAGTATAGATTAGTGTGACGTCACAGCTCAAATATTTAGTTCCGTCATCGTATTTAAGTTTTACCAATGATTTTATTCATTAGCAGGTATTTTATCAATGAAAGTTCTTCACTATTTGTGTTTCTTTTAATTTGAAGCAAACAGGAGAATTCATTAAAATGTAATTAAGTAACGAAGCTGATATTACATTAGAGTCTGTAGATAAGTTACAGAAACACTGTGAATTACTTTAAATTTAAAATATTCATACGTGAGTACCACAATTTTTTTTAACTATCCATTTTAAAAATCAAAAAGTTCAATATTATTCTATTACTGAAGTAGACAAGATTGTTCACTTTTCAGTCAGAGTATGAAAAAGTTGTCTCTTTAAAGGCTGCTTCACACATCACCGATATCCGTCCGGGACGTCACCGGTCAGTGATTTTTATCACTGAGGAGAGCCGGTACTGTGTGAATAGGTCCGTTGAAATAAATGTAACGATATATTTTTTCACTGACACCGAATCACTGAGAGGAGAGTGACGGAGACGGACCGGTGACGTGCCGGACGGATATCGGTGATGTGTGAACAAGCCTTTTAAAGGTAACTTTCTATTTTCTAAACACAAACCTTAGTGAATTTACGCCCCTCGACTGGCATTTGTTTTAGGATGTCCTCAGATGCGAAAATAGGTTCTAGGTACAACCATGTCACTTGACACTGTGTGGAAAAGAAAAAATATATATATAATTAGATAAGTGTAAAATTTATTGGTAGGTATATTCACAATTTTCATATCTATCTATGATTAAATCAACAACGGCATAACTCAAAAACCGCTAATTTTGGGTCATGTACACCATTTTATTCAAAAATAACGAATCCGTACTGTTACTAATCTTTTTTTATAATAAATAAAAAGTTGATGATGTTATGATAAATTTAAACGGGTTAAAGAATTAAAAACCCGTGCAGTGAACAAGGAACATTTTTGAAATATGCCGTTATTGGGGTCTAGGACATTTCGTCCACGAATTACTTTATTTTGTATTTTAAAGTGTATACATTTTTTATATGCGATATATTTCATAATATTTTCACTATAACATTAATAGCCAGGTGTAAATAAATAATATTTTTATAGTGAATTAAGCCGAACCATTTCATATGAACACTTAAAAAAATGTTTACCTTTCGAGTACAGTTATGAAATTAGACCTGATAATTGGTTTGACTGTATCTTTCTTTATGTTATTTACCTCCTGTAATATTTTGCATTAATTAATGAGTTATGAGTATCTACAATAAGGAACTGAAATAACAGGGTAATAAACAAGACTAAATGTGTGGAATTGTAAGAAAGAGAATGATAATTACAATAGAGGTAAATAATAATGATTATATATATGGTTTTATTGTGAATTCGAAAATATGAAACAGACTGATAGCATGAACGTTTTACATTTAAATAATTAAAGACAACACTAAAAAGTAGCAATATCTACCTAATTCTTTTATAAGATAATTCATTATCAATCACTTTTTTAGTAGTACCTATATTATATACTTGTATCATGTATGTCCTTTATTTAATCACTGTTAAAAGAATGTGATATGAAAACTAATTTCTGTACCAATATTGCTTTAAATAACCTAATTTGAGGAATAATATTGATTTTATTGTAGTTATTGTATTTATGTCCCCTATTCTCTATGTTTATGTATTCTAATAACTTCGAGACATGCCTCGCTATTATTAACGATTTTATAAGACCAGGGTGTAATAAAAGCGAGACCTGCCTGCATATCATTAAAAAGTATTAGTTTTATTATTTCACTGCTGCCGGTGTATTATGCCTGAGTGAGATCAATGCACATTTGAGATATTAGCATATGAGATGCGAAGAGTTGATTGTGGGCGTGGCGTTATTGCTGCAGTATCAAGTGTGCCACGGTAGTGATAGGGTCTGAGTAGCCCTTGTGTATGATTTACACATTGTCACAATGTAATGGAGGTTTCAAATTTTGACAGTGGTAGGTATATCTTTGCACCCTGCTAATGACCAACCTTTTAAAAGTTACTATCCGAATAGAAACGGAACATGTTTAACCTACCTTCAAAATAATACTTACTTTAATGAATTCTAATCCATTGTTTAAAGGTTCCCTCCACTCTATTTTTAAATTAATTAAAACTAAGGTTACTGATTATAAAACTGCAAACCATTTCTAAATTGGTTCTATATTTCTATTATTATTTGGGATTTGTCCTAGAAATTCAAATCAATAACAAAGGCTTACAAAGCTGATAAATGTATCATCAATGGCTACCTATACAGTTACCTAAAAACCATTATTCAGACAAAAACAGTAAATACCTAAAATTGTACCTAATTAGTAATTACCATCAAATTACGATAGTACGCAATGCTTTGGACGAAATGTCCGTTGGACAAAATGTCCGTGCACGCCGTTATTGAAATTAATGAGCGATATGAACATCTTAGCCGTTAGCTACTGAACTTATTTAGCGATATAGTTTATTTCCTACCTTAATCCAGGCATCAAGTATATCCTGCATAGACAGCAGCTTTTCCTCCCATTCTCTAATTTCAGTTTCGAAGGGTTTGACGTACGGGGACCCCCTCATCGTCTGCGCCTTCTGGGTGTGTTCATCCAGTAAAGCTTGAATGTCGTCAACAGGGGCAAGAATCATCGCACCACTGTCTCTGAAACATTAACAACAATTTAATAAACTATAATAGAGCTTAAAGGGCCGTACACACGTAGGGTTTTGTAAGTCTTACCACCAGACTTTTTGCTAAGCTCCTCCTACTTTTTCCACGAGATTTTTGAATCATAAGAAAAAACGATAAAATATAATTAATTTTAATTTGTATCCATGATTCTTGCAGGTATTTCAAACTAAAATAAAGTAAACTAGATTATGTGCACTCGGTAGAGCACATACCTTCGCCGCCGCTTTGACCCGTTCTCTCCCAAAATTTAAGAAACTGCTAACTGGATAATGACCAATCGTCCCATCAAGTTTCATGCAATATGGTTCACTACTTTTTGAGTTATAAATGACCTTGACCTTTGACTGGATCGCTCCCAAAATTCTACCAGATGGTTCCTGGACATTGACCAAGTGTACCATTAAATTTCAGATAATTTGGTTGAGTACTTTTTGAGTTATTGAGTTACAAATGGCCTTGACCTTTGACCTTCATTTACTATCACTTTCATTTTCCTCTTTCATCCGTGATTGTAGTCATCGGTGCTTGTGTACCTTTTCGTCACATTCTTTGGTAACTAACTGTCAATTAGGCAATTTGGTTGAATACTTTTTCAGTAATGCGAATAACAAGATGATAAATAAATAAATATATATAAATAAATGATACACAACAACAATCAATCAAATGATACACAACAATCGTCTTAGCCGATAAAATATCAGTACCTACTCGTAAATAACAAAATAAATTAAACATACTTAAATGCATACCTCCATGTTTTAAATTCGAACTCAATTCCACTCCACTCTTCTTTCATCTTGATGAGAGATTTCTCTAGAGAAAATTCCTGAAAAAGAAAAGATGAAGAATCCGTTAGTTAAAGTGGATAACTTACTAGCTACAAATAAGGCTTCTCACACATGTCAGGGATCCGTCCGGGACGTCACCGGTTAGTGATTTTTTTATCACTAAGGGGAACCTGTACTGTGTGAATAGGTCCGTTGAAATTAATGTAACGATATACTTTTTCACTGACACCGAATCACTGAAATGAGTGTGACGGAGACGGACCGGTGACGTACCGGACGGATCCCGGTGATGTGTGAAGCAGCCTTAGGGGATCACCTCATAAAATTTTGACAAAATTATCAAATGATGGAAAGTGTGAAGAAAGTGAGGGGAAAGGAGAGCCGTCCGTTGAAGCACTTACTGATGCTGATTGTTATCAAACCAAGTGCTAATGAATAATCAAGACGTATCACTATATCAGTGTATTAAAATAAATCCAATTGCATTCAACAAAGTTGGTTTAATTAACCTTTTGTAAACAAAATTTCGATTTTGAAAATCTGTAATAATGTTTCCAGTACTGTATATCCTCAAAGACTTTTTTTTTATTATTTACAAATTTTTATAAAATCTTAATTTATTCAAAAACTTAACACCTAACTCGAAACAGTATACGAACAAAATGCGTTTCTTAACAAAAGTTACCTATACTGTGCAAATTTCAGAACAATCTGTATCACATAAAACGTACCCCTCTTAATCTTCTATGGCCCCACCATACCTTTCCCCTCTCAATCTTCTATGGCCCCACCATACTTTTCCCCTCTCAATCTTCTATGGCCCCACCATACCTTCCCCCTCTTATTCTTCTATGGCCTCACCATACCTTCCCCCTCTCAATCTTCTATGGCCCCACCATACCTTTCCCCTCTTAATCTTCTATGGCCCCACCATACCTTTCCCCTCTTATTCTTCTATGGCCTCACCATACCTTTCCCCTCTCAATCTTCTATGGCCCCACCATACCTTCCCCCTCTTATTCTTCTATGGCCTCACCATACCTTCCCCCTCTCAATCTTCTATGGCCCCACCATACCTTTCCCCTCTTAATCTTCTATGGCCCCACCATACCTTCCCCCTCTCAATCTTCTATGGCCCCACCATACCTTTCCCCTCTTAATCTTCTATGGCCCCACCATACCTTCCCCCTCTCAATCTTCTATGGCCCCACCATACCTTTCCCCTCTCAATCTTCTATGGCCCCACCATACCTTTCCCCTCTTATTCTTCTATGGCCTCACCATACCTTTCCCCTCTTATTCTTCTATGGCCTCACCATACCTTTCCCCTCTTAATCTTCTATGGCCCCACCATAACTCACCTTACTGGCAGAGTGACTTATCTCCTCCAGTTTCTTAGATATTGTTTGCAGTCCTGCCTCTATCATGTCCGCTAAAGAAGTTTCCTCTTTTAGTTCCAGTGGATCTCCCAAAACTTCACTCAACTGAAAGAAAAATGGGAACAAGAAAAAGATTAACCTTTATTGGGGCATACATTCGCACGGGAGGACATTTTTATTCTGCAAAATTGCGGAATGAAAAATGAAAAAAAAAACCAACCTAGGCAGATACACGAACGTTGGAAAAAAAAAAAAAAAAAAACCCTATATCACCACCGACTCCTTACTTGTTTCCAATGTCTTTCTCTCAATCCAGGATTGCAAATACACTGCAACACTGGCAAATGACGTCTGAACTTCTCTATCCTGTCCTTGACGTATTCGGAAACTCTTCGGGACATGATCTGAAAGAATAGGTGAGTCCTTTTAAACCAGAGGAACAGAGGAAAGAAGAGGAAGAGAAAAATAAATAATAATTAGCTATATCGTTTTTTCTTATATTCTCGTGGAAAAAGTAGGAAGAGCTTAGTAAAAAGTCGGGTGGAAAGACTTAAAAAACCCTACGTTAAGTCACTTTTCCAAACCACAGTGGCAGACTACACATACCTGATCACTGAAAGTTTTTGTCAGTTTGAAGATTGTGCGCCACATCATTTCCACCTCTTCGATAATAGCTTCGGCATCCAGAGTTTGGAACGGACCTTAAAGTTAAAAAATTTATGCTATGAAATAATGATAAATTGTTAATTGAGATAGGTTTTCATAATAAAAAGGATTAAGTGCTAGCTACGTCAGAGTAGGTTATATCTGGCTAAAAGCCCTATAAGAAGTTTTATTTGGTAGCTATAAGATGAATCTACTGGTCGTAAATAGATCAATACTGACTTTGATACCACATACTGACCGTGGTACCAAATTTCATGTTGCGTGTGAAAGTGGTAAGTGGTTCTCCAGAGACTGTCAAAAGATTCTTTCTGTGTTAGAAGTTGGTGAAGGAGAGGGAATTTGGTGGCTTCCCAACTTAGAAGAGACTGTTCTTCGTTGATAGCCTGCAGAAAAGAACTGTATTAGTATGGAAATTAATGTGCACTTTGGGACCTAAAGCCATAGGGCAGACATCAAGAGGAAATCAAGTACAAGGGACTGGAGGAGGCAGTTAGAAAAAAAGTGGCTCCATGAACAAAGTCACCTACCACCAGTTGGTAACGATGCTCATGAATGCAGAAAAACTACTCCGTGAATGCAGTTTCTTACCAAGGAATGTGACGAAAAGGGACACAAACACCGGTGGATGCACTCACGGATGGAAGAGGAAAATGAAGGGGTGATAGTAAATAAAGCCCACGAGTCTACCTAACAAATAATCTGAGACCTCGTAGTGGAAAATGAAAAAAACATGATAAAAAAAAAGACAACAATCCAAATTACAACAGTTCGGGGATAATGGGAAGTCATCCCCTCTTTTTCCATTCACCACATACAGCTTCAGGATAGTCATAAATATTACTTAGATATCTTAATAATCCACACACTTATGCTAATAAATATAAATAAATGTAGACAATAAAGATTATAGCATTTTCGACATAAATGAATGTAGGTTTCACACCTGCATCTCTTCTTTCGCTTCTTGGAGCTGAACAGTCAACCTGTCCAAGAGTTCAACATTTCGTCTCATTGTGTCCACTCTGATCTCCTTCATGCTGAAGTTGTCTCGGTTTTTTAGGTCTTCCAGTTCTTTATTGTACTGATTCAAACTGCAAAAAGAGGCGCCAAATTGATAGAAAATATAAAATAAGGACAGTCCAGTTAATATTAAAACGCTAAATTGGTGGTGAATCGATTCAGAACATTTAATTATATAATAGTAGTATATTCGTTACTTTTAGAAATGTTTTTATAAAATGAAAAGTGGCGCCCTCGCATGGTGGGATTTAGAGTTAGCGGCCATCTTTGTTTTCAACTGCCAATGGCAAACTATTATTGGTTAAGTACGGTACTTAGTGAAAACTACATATTGTAAATCGAATTCAAAATACCGAGTCAACATTTTAGAAGCTTTCTAGCAATGAAAATAAGCTATTTAGCATTGAATTAATAAGCTATTCAAATAAACACGTGAAAATACAAGTGGCGCTATTGGTTTGCTAGCGACGGTTAAAAGTACTAAAGTGAAATAAAAAACAAATTCTCACTTTAAGAACAAATGAATTCTTCTACCTACACACTACCTACAATTTCATGTTTAAAATTATACTAATTAGTGAGTGTATACTGCACTTTCAACTTACATATTTTGGAAAGCAAGAACGCGCGTTTTTAAAGCAGCTTCTTTCTGGTCGCGTTTATGTGCCAGTCTTGTTTCGGCCAACTGGATATCCTCTTGAATCCTCACAGGCCACCAGTATAGCCTCTGCACAACTGGCAGTTGATCAGATGGAAAATGACCATGCTGGTAAAGCAAGAGGGTACAATCAATATTATTCATTATCAAAATAATTCTTCTTGAAGTTTAAGCTAATTTTGCTATTTTGAGTCGATATGCTTTAAATGTAAAATGGTAAAACTTTCTGATTTTTTTTTAATGTTTCGGTCCAAATGGTCCGGATTGAAAGTTTAAATGCCCAGTGCAACTTTTGATACTTTCACTGAAATGTGAATAAACTTATCAACGTCAATAATAGAATAATAATAAACATGTTTTTTAAAAGCCTTAATAAATGGTATAATTACTCCTCCAGCGGTGAAAACGTCAATTGTGTTCATAATATTTGTCACCAAATCTGTACCAACGCCATCTAGCGGTACAAGTTTAATTAGGGTTAAATGGATAAATAGTCAGTTGTAAACTATTTATCCATTTAACCCTAATTTATCAGCGGTTTCATTATACCTCATAAGATGCATAATTTATAGAATGTGTCATAATAATGCAGGTCTATTAGTTAATGTTGTAAAATGAAGTTGGGAAAAAGTTGCACTGGGTCTTTAGGTTACATTTTTTTAAGAATAAAAAAATTCGGGTAAAAAAAATTAGGATCAAAAAATCTAGGTATTTCCAATATCGTAAGATTCAAGCTATTCACCTCTGCTAGGAAAAATACTCTGGCTGTTGTATTGTTTATGTCTTGTAGCAACTGAACCATGGTATGGGAAGAACATTCGTGAAGATAGTTAGAAAGTTCCACAACTTCTGCAGTCTGGTCACTCACTTGCCCGAGACGAGTAGAGATCTTGTCAAAATTTCGAGAGATTCTGTGGATTTAGGATTTGGTTCAAATTAGTTAATGTAGTTATTACAGTATAGGAAATACTACAATGTAACATGCCGATAGCATGTTACAAAATACAAAGATGTTCAGTTTTCGACATGAACTAGGAAGAATCTTCTCAGTGCACCGTGTAGTGGCTAGGAAGAATCTTCTCAGTGCACCGTGTAGTGGCTAGGAAGAATCTTTTCAGTGCACCGTGTAGTGGCTAGGAAGAATCTTTTCAGTGTACCGTTTAGTGGCTAGGAAGGATCTTTTCAGTGTACCGTGTAGTGGCTAGAAAAGATCTTTACTGTGTGCCCTGTAGTGATTAGGAAGGATCTATTTCTAGCCGTCATGGTACACTGAAAAGATCCTTCCTTGCCACTTCCTATCGAAAATTGAAAATATTTTTGTAACCTTATATACTGTTCTATTAAAGATTTATTTGGTTGGTAGTTAGCTATCCTTACTCTTTAGAGTGTTCTCTGTTCCAGTGGATAAAATAGTCATAGATTGAAGTCTGGAGGCTGGAGACCTGGAAAAAAATACAGTGAAGGAAAATAGTGAGAATGATATTACCAAAGTCTATTTTTTTTTCATCGAAAGTTTGCCCTTCTATTCAAAAATCACAGATTTTATTTCGGTGAATTCTTTTAAATGGTTGAGATTACAACAAATTTAATAGAAATGATATCTCTACTAATTATTAGATCATGCAGAACAGAGAGAAAGTTTATAGAGAGGCCATAGAAGATTATGGATAGTCTATGACTCTATAGTGGACCTTTAAAATCGTACCTCCGAAGTTAGAAGTTCGTTAACTTCTCCGCAAGATAGCAGCACCAGTCCTATATTGACATCTGAACGAAGTTTTCTGACAGCTTCCTGGTAGTCAGACAGAGTTGACAGGAGGCTGGTAGCAGTCTGTAATAAAGTTGTAAACGGGGGTTCTTAAAGTACTTTTCTCGCACACCCCTTGCTTTTCTCAGGCACCTCCTGATCTTTGCAGTGCATTGAAATATACTGAAAAGCTACATTTTATTTGGTTACTATGATGTGAGAATTTTAAATGCAAAAGTAAGGTTTTATTTACATAATTTACAAATAATCCATGCCCCAAAGGGGTGGAGATGTATCATGCTTCTGTGAGACGCGTGCTTTCCTGAGATGCATGCACATCTGAGGCGGAGAGTTGATTGTGGGCGTGGCGTTATTATTGCCAAATTTCACAAGGGGCTCATTAACTCTGTGTGTACCTATTGATCATTTTTGCGAGATACAGTTGATTGTGAAGGCAGAGCATAACATACGATTATATTTGTATTTAATATCATTATTATTATATTCAAGGTTTAAAAGTTGTCCCTATTCACTACGAGGTGATCCAAAGAGACATTAAGAGAAGAAGGCCTTGTAGAAGAGGGGACAGTGAAAGTACGCTCCATGCACTAGGTCGACTACTCGGCTACCACAGGTAACCGTGTCGACCCAGCGCATGGATGGCAAGAATAGACACCCATGGATAAGAGACCTACACAGTCAGTCTGCTTATCCATGGATATAGCAAGGCAGAAGGAAGAGGAAATAAAAAGAAAAATTTGAGGAGAGATACAAAAGGAAGCTGAAGAAAAGAGCGTCAAACTAAACAAAACCTAAGACCTACATTATAACAAAAAGAAGGCCTACCTAAGGGTAGCCTCGGGACAATGAGGGGGGATCGGCATTTATATTTAATAATAATTCGATTTACAATAAAATATTACAATTATTTTTTCATTAATTTGGTTGTAATATTAAATAAAAGACAAAATAATGTTTTATTTATTTTTTGTTGTATTATATTTAATCATCCTTTATGAAAGTGGTTCCACATGTTCTACCTACGTGACCAAAATGTGATTTGAAATCGGAAAAATTAACAAGAAGGGAAAAAACCATTTCAAAACCGATTTGCTTAATGGCATAATAAATTTATTGTGGAATAATATATTTATTTATTGAAATTAAATCGATAAAAAACATGCAGGAAAAAAATGACTTAAATGTATTTATTGTACTCAATGTCCGTTTATGTTCAGTTTATTTAGTAATTTGAAGGCTACAGTTACAAAATGCGGATTTTTTTTACCATTATCAGCATTTTTCGCCTTGATTATATTGTGACGATGTGTAAAACTTTTATACCACGGGTTGTATCATACATACATAATCAACAGCCACCCAACTACTCTAACTATCGTGGCACATTTGATACTGAGAATAGCAATAACGCCACGCCCACAATAACTACAAGCCTCAAATATGGCCGTATTTCAAGAACGCACGCGTCTCAAAGATGCATGATACGCTTGTCACCCCACTGGTTTTAAGGGTCCCAGCTAACCAAAAGCTGTTTGTCCCACGTCTTAAGACGTCTGATACCCCTCGCTATAGAGGGATTTAAGACGTGGGGCAAGACGTGGGGCGGGGGACATCAGACGTCTTGCAGACGTCTAACCCTCTTCATTTGCACAGGGGTCCCCCTCTGCAAGACGTCTGATCCCACGTCTTACCCCACTCCGTTTTCAAGACGTGGGACCCACGTGGGACAGAGTGTGGATGTCCCTCGCTATAGAGGGATTCAAGACGTGGGACAGAGTGCGGATGTCCCTCGCTATAGAGGGAAGAGGGAAATAAGACGTGGGACCCACGTGGGACAGAGTGAGTATTCAAGACGTGGGACAGAGGGGGAATATCCCCCTCTGCAAGACGTGGGACAGAGTGTGGATGTCCCCCTCTGCAAGACGTGGGACAGAGTGCGGATGTCCCCCTCTGCAAGACGTGGGACAGAGTGCGGATGTCCCCCTCTGCAAGACGTGGGACAGAGTGCGGATGTCCCCCTCTGCAAGACGTGGGACAGAGTGCGGATGTCCCCCTCTGCAAGACGTGGGACAGAGTGTGGATGTCCCCCTCTGCAAGGGGGACATATCTCTCTTTTGGCTCAAACTACTTCGGTTAATAGGGGTATATAAATATATATAAGAAATAAAAAAAGATCATACTAATTATTATTGCAATTTCTAACCATATTGCATATAGTGTATATGTACATTTGGCTGCATATCATTTATTTTAATATTACATATTGTTATATACAAATTAAATGGGAAGAAATGGAGAAAGAATTGTAGTGGTCATCTCGGGAATCGAACTCAGGACTCTAGTGTGATGTACTATTGAAGCCTGCGTCGCTACCTCTCAGCCATCCTGGACATGGTAGAAGTAGTATTAAAATGATCTTTATCCAACTTGATTACTTGCGTGCTTCTTAAAATTATTTTAAATAAATATAATTTAATATTCTACATTTTGGTATCTTTTATTTTTTAATGTAAATGATAAGAATGTGTATAAAGTTATTTATTAATATTTGTAATGATAATGTTAATTAATGTTATTAACTACCTAATTACCTTTAACTGTTAATTAATATTACCTATAGTTACCTTCTGGTGATATCACTACCTTATACCTATTTAGTTACTTACTAGAGTTTATTTATAACTATCTAGTAACCTAGAAGTGATAACCACCAATCTGTACCTACTAGTGGTTATCACTACTTGCCTATTACGTAGTATTTATCAGTACCTACTTAGTTACCTACATTACTGTTTGTCAATACCTACCTAATTACCTACTGGTGTTTATCAATGCCTACCTAGTTGCCTACATCTGCTTATCAATACCTAATTAGTTACCTTCTTGTGTTTAACATTGCCTACCTAGTGGCCTAGACAACTGTATATAAAAACCAATATAGGTCCTAGTTAAATACTAGTATTCATCAATACCTACCTAGTTACCTATAACTGTTTGTCAATGCCTACCTAGTTATCTACTAGTGTTTATCAATGCTTATCTAGTTACCTATAACTGTTTGACAATACCTACCAGTACCAATACCTACCTACCTAGTATACCTACTAGGTAGTGTTCATCAATCCGTACCTACTTACCTACTACCTAGTATTATTCATCAATGCCTACCTAGATAGTAGATACCTACATCTGTTTATGAATACCTACCTAGTTATGATACGTACCTAAATAAAGCTTGAGATAGATATACCTTTTTGGTATAACTTTTTCCCGCGTAAAACAGACGAGGGACAGAGAGGGACATCCCGCGTGGGACAGACGTGGGACAGAGAGGGATATCCCGCGTGGGACAGAGAGGGACATCTCACGTGGGACAGACGTGGGACAGAGAGGGACATCCCGCGTGGGACAGACGTGGGACAGAGAGGGACATCCCGCGTGGGACAGACGTGGGACAGAGAGGGACATCCCGCGTACTTTTTCCCGCGTAAAACAGACGAGGGACATCCCGCGTGGGACAGACGTGGGACAGAGAGGGACATCCCGCGTGGGACAGAGAGGGACATCCCACGTGGGACAGACGTGGGACAGAGAGGGATATCCCGCGTGGGACAGAGAGGGACATCCCACGTGGGACAGACGTGGGACAGAGAGGGACATCCCGCGTGGGACAGTGAGGGATATCCCACGTGGGACAGACGTGGGACAGAGAGGGACATCCCGCGTGGGACAGAGAGGGATATCCTGCGTGGGACAGAGAGGGACATCCCACGTGGGACAGACGTGGGACAGAGAGGGACATCCCACGTGGGACAGAGAGGGACATCCCGCGTGGGAAAGACGTGGGATGTGAGTGGGATTTAAGACGTGGGACAGACGAGGGACATCCCGCTTGTGTAAGACGTGGGACGTGAGTGGGATTTCAGACGTTGGAAAGACGTGGGAATTCAGACGTCTGCAGACGTCTGAAATCCCCTGTCCCTCTCTGTCCCTCGCTAGCGAGGGATGTCCCCCTCTGTCCCACGCGGGACAGAGAGGATATGGTTAGCTGGGGTACCTATAAAGAGGTATGGTGGGGACCCCGCCATACCTCATCGGAGATTTTAACGTCTGATTTCATAACCAAAGGCCATACCGCTGACGTCAAAAAGAAATTAAATACAAGGGACTGGAAAAAGCAGTCAGAAATGAAAGCGACTCCATGAACAAAGTCACCTACCACCAGTCAGAGGCCAGCTCACTCCGTGAATGCAGTCACTTACCAAACAAAGAATGTGACGAAAAGGAACACAAAATATGATAGATTAACATTGATTAGTAAATGATAAGAAACATTCTGATGAAAACAACTGGTTTTTTTTCGTACATGCAACAGATTGCACTTAATTTAGTTATGAAAATGTTGGTTTAATTTTTGTAAACAAGTAGCTAATGGTTAATCAAATTTGAGAAATATATATACACTATGCTAACTAATTAACTATATTTATGATTATGAATATTATTACACACAGATTTAAATACGTTTTTCTTTTCGTAAACTTTTCGGAAATACAACAAAATTGCAGTAATTTAATAAGTGCTGCAAATTTAAATAAAGTAAGAAAAATTAAATATTGAAAGTGAAAATTTGGAAATTCAAATGAATGAATATGACACTGATTAAAAGTAATTATTACTAACGGGCAAGTACAAGCAAAACAAGTTTAAGCTAAGCAAAGTACAAGCTAAGAACAAGTACAAGCTAAAGTACAAGAACAAGCAAAGTACAAGTACACACTAAGTACAAGTACACACTAAGTACAAGTACAAACTAAGTACAGGCATACCCAGCTTTAAGTAGACCTCACTTTTAGAACAGGTGTACTTAAAGCGGAGTTGACCCCGAATTTACTCACATAAGTTGTATCGGGAAATTATTTTGTAAATAATTATAAACAATTTTATTTACATTGAAGGAACCATACAAAATATGGTACATAGTATTAGTGTACCATGCAAACGTTCTTTGATTTTAGTTAATGGTAAACGAAAAGATTGGAGTGACAATGATGAACTTAAAGCGGGGTCTCCCCCGCTTTAAGAACAATTTCTAAGTTAATGTGAGGTACAATTTTTGACTTAAAGCGGGGTCTGCCTGTACAAGTAAAGTACAAGTACAAGCTAAAGTATAAGTACAAGCTAAAGTACAAGTACAAGCTAAAGTATAAGTACAAGTACACACCGAGTACAAGTTATGCTCCCTTACCTTTATCATTGCTCCTCTTTTACTGTTCGCTGCTTTCCTCTCATCAGCCTCCAAAATAACCTACAGTGAACAGTGTATGTAACATGTAGTGTAACACTACATGGAACCTGTTACGTTACATGTACTGTAGTACTGCAGAGTGTAACATGTTACATTAAATGTAATGTAACATGTAGTGTTACACTATTTCAGTTTACTTTTGTACAATTTTTTTTATTAATAATTTATTCATTAAAGAGAGCATGCATATATTAACTAATAACATTCTTTAAATATATACATCAATATTTAGCATTATTTGATAAAATTGAATTGCTATTCAATAGAGTAAGTTGCGAGTCATCGGACAGTTTTACATTGTCGATTATAGAAAATATTGGAAAAATAATATACCTATTACAAAAAGAATATAATTATTATTATTATTTTTTGAACATTCTTAAATAGATATCAAAGAAATAATAATTATTATATATAATTATTATATATATATATATATTATATACTATTTTTACACGATCGATAATGTGGAAGATTCGAAAAAAAGTTGTATAATTGAATGGTGATATTTTTGATAATTTTAACCGGTAATTTGATAGTCAACCCTATTATTATTTAGATTATAACCACTAATATTATTTAGAGTATAACCACTAATATTATTTAGAGTATAACCACTAATATTATTTATTATTTACATTGAGATATAAATGTGTGATATATATACAACAAAATATTAACACAAACAATAATGGTGGGGCCATAAAATATCCATTCTCAATCTTCTATGGCCCCACCATACCTTTCCCCTCTCAATCTTCTATGGCCCCACCATACCTTTCCCCTCTTAATCTTCTATGGCCCCACCATACCTTTCCCCTCTTAATCTTCTATAGCCCCACCATACTTTCCCTTCTCAATCTTCTATAGCCCCACCATACCTTTCCCCTCTCAATCTTCTATAGCCCCACTATACCTTTCCCCTCTCAATCTTCTATGGTCTCACCATACTTTTCCCCTCTTAATCTTCTATAGCCCCACCATACCTTTCCCCTCTCAATCTTCTATAGCCCCACTATACCTTTCCCCTCTCAATCTTCTATGGCCCCACCATACTTTTCCCCTCTCAATCTTCTATGGCCCCACCATTCCTTTCCCCCCTCAATCTTCTTTGGCCTCACCATACCTTTCCCCTCTCAATCTTCTATGGCCCCACCATACCTTTCCCCTCTCAATCTTCTATGGCCCCACCATAACTTTCCCCTCTCAATCTTCTATGGCCCCACCATACCTTTTCCCTCTCAATCTTCTATGGCCCCACCATACCTTTCCCCTCTCAATCTTCTATGGCCCCACCATACCTTTCCCCTCTCAATCTTCTATGGCCCCACCATAACTTTCCCCTCTCAATCTTCTATGGCCCCACCATACCTTTTCCCTCTCAATCTTCTATGGCCCCACCATACCTTTCCCCTCTTAATCTTCTATAGCCCCACCATACCTTTCCCCTCTTAATCTCCTATAGCCCCACCATACCTTTCCCCCCTCAATCTTCTATAGCCCCACTATACCTTTCCCCTCTCAATCTTCTATGGCCCCACCATACTTTTCCCCTCTCAATCTTCTATGGCCCCACCATTCCTTTCCCCCCTCAATCTTCTTTGGCCTCACCATACCTTTCCCCTCTCAATCTTCTATGGCCCCACCATACCTTTCCCCTCTCAATCTTCTATGGCCCCACCATAACTTTCCCCTCTCAATCTTCTATGGCCCCACCATACCTTTTCCCTCTCAATCTTCTATGGCCCCACCATACCTTTTCCCTCTCAATCTTCTATGGCCCCACCATACCTTTCCCCTCTCAATCTTCTATGGCCCCACCATAATGCCATAGAAGACTAAGCAAACATATATTATTAGTATTCATATATCCCATTATTATCATTTATGTTATACTATTATCTATTATTAATTTTATTCTACCAATACCTTTATTTCCCCGCACTCCTCCACAAACTCCCTCACCCGCCTCCCCATCTCCCCACCAGTGAGCCCATTAAAGGGCAGGTAATTAGAGAGGTAAGTAACGGGACCAGGTGTGTTGAGGCTGAGGATGTCCGTTAGACGTTTGCGAGAACTAACGACGTCACTTTCAGTCCAACTGACGGAGTGGAGGAACATCTTCTGGTCTGCCATCTCTGAAAAGATAATAGTGTTATTAATACAAAAAAATTAAAATTCAATAAATAAGTGTTACTAATGTGAAGTTACGAGTTACCGGACAGTTCCACATATTCGATCACGGAAGAAATAGACATAATTTAAATTTTAACTCGTTATTTCAAATGGTATCCGCGATACCTGCAGGACAGTGCATGTATCATGGATACCATTTTCTTTGCTGCAGCATGACAAAACCACTCCAACTGAATTAACGTATGTTTTGAATGCCCGCTAACATTGGGCGTTTTTCATGCTGCCTTTTTGTTGAATAAAAGGAACGTGTGAAACAGGCCTTAGATTGGGCGTTTTTTATTCTGCATTTTTGCTGAAAAAAAGGAAGTGTGAAACAGGCCTTAGATTGGGCGTTTTTCATGCTGCATTAATTGTTGAAAAAAGGCCCATGTGATATAGGCCTTAGATTGGACGTTTTTCATGCTGCATTTTGGTTGAAAAAACGCACATGAGCTCACCTGTGAACAACGTTGACCATTTCCATTCACTCACCAGGAAAGAGAAGCTTCTCTACCCGTGGTAGGTTACTATTGGCATCAATAATAGCCTTCAGACACCTCTGTAAAGTCTGTCTAGTCTCTTCTAAAGAAGGTGAACAGATGACTTCTCCATCAGATGAAGTCACGGCCTTCAAATGAAGAGCAGGAGTGTTGTGAAACTTCATATCCGTGTAGTCACCTTCATAGGCATTGCTCTCCTGGAACATTGAAATTGAAGAAAAACTAGTGCACCACTTTTATCCAGGATATCCTATCTAGGACATGGGGTCCTATCTTGGACAGGGTGTCCTATCTTGGACAGGGTGTCCTATCTAGGACAGGATGTCCTATCTTTGACAGCGTGTCCTATCATGGATAAAGTGTCCTATCTACTTCATTTCACGAATCAGTTTTCTTTCTTTTTTATAAATTTGTATTCATGTAGCCTACCCAGACCAATTTTAAAATATCTACAAGCATTACAATTAGTAAAGTTTCTTTTTTGGAAATTAGAAAACTGTTTAGACATCATCACAGATAGGTACACTTTTATTCAACTTAACCTAATTTAAATATCATATTATAAACTAGCTACTTACCCGGTGAACCTCAAAAAAGTTCATGAAAGTTTCCAGTGAAATCATAACCATTTGTCGGATCTGAAGAGACATTCTGGACCTGATACAGGCGAAAAATCTCCTAACCTAGGGTTTAGAAATAGGATTATTATGTTTAAATATATATTTTTTAGTAGGGGTTTCCCGTCTGCTTCGGGGCCAAATGCCATAGCACTGACACAAAAAAAAATTAAATACAAGAAACTGGAAGAAGCAGTCAGAAGGGAAAGTGGTTCTATAAGAACAATCGCTCCATGAGTTAATAATTTATTTCTCAGTTATAAGTTCCTATATTAAGAATCATATAAACAATTTATTGAATTACCCAATGCACCAGAACTACATAAAAACACATTATTACATTAATAAAAACTAGGTTTTCTTACTTGTCGCAATGATTCGCCATCTTGCATAGGTGCCAGAGACTTCCAGCTGTCAAGATAATCTATGAATAATCTAGCGACAGCCGGCAACCATCTGAAAGAAAAGTAAATTGCTTTTTATAACTTAATATGACAATCTTAAAATCAAAAAATTAATTAATCAGACTTATTTAAATTATATAGTAGGAGTTTTATGTTTTTATGCGTTTGAAACCAAAGGCCATATCGTTGACGTTGAAGGGAAATTAAATACAAGGAACTGGAAGACGCAGTCAGAAAGAAAAGTGGCTCTGTGAACAAAGTCAACTACCATCAATCAGTGACAATGCTCATGAGTGCATAAAAACCGTGAACAAAGTCATATATCACCCGTTGGTGACAAAGCTCATAAAAGCTGCTCCGTACATACCTTTGCAATAGTAGTTGTCTAGTTTCATTACACTGTTCTTTGACTAGTTTCTCAAGTTCTTCTGGAGTTAAAGGCATTATTATATCATCCTCAACAAAGTCAGTAGTGTTATTTTGATCATCGAAAGACACTGCTGTTGGTTTTTCATCTTCTGATGAATCATGTTTCGCTTCAGATATCACTTTTCGGTGAAAATGAGAAGTGTCCACAAGACGCAGAAAACTGAATCTGTTAAGTAAGCTCTATTTGGTGTACAGTTATTGGAGAATATAGAAGAAATTGCTGATATATTGAAGATGGTATGAATTAGATTACCTATCCGTTGATACAAGAATGATTTAGAATACTTATCTAATGAAACATTGAACAGGACAATGATTTACAATACCTATTCAATGATGTACTGAAGAAGTTCATGATTTAGGAAACCTATCAAATGATACAATGAAGAAGTTCATGATTTTGGAAACCTATCTAATGATACAATGAAGAAGTTCATGATTTAGGAAACCTATCTAATGATACACTGAAGAAGTTCATGATTTAGGAAACCTATCTAATGATACACTGAAGAAGTTCATGATTTAGGAAACCTATCTAATGATACACTGAAGAAGTTCATGATTTAGGAAACCTATCTAATGATACAATGAAAAAGTTCATGATTTAGGAAACCTATCTAATGATACACTGAAGAAGTTCATGATTTAAGAAACCTATCTAATGATACACTGAAGAAGTTCATGATTTAGGAAACCTATCTAATGATACACTGAAGAAGTTCATGATTTAGGAAACCTATCTAATGATACAATGAAGAAGTCCATGATTTAGGAAACCTATCTAATGATACACTGAAGAAGTTCATGATTTAGGAAACCTATCTAATGATACCTCTCATTCCACAACTGGTCCAGTTTCCAAAGTAGGTAGTGAACAGGGAATAGGTTGTGTGTATTATAATGCCTGGAAGTGACGATGTTTTGGTGCCAGGGAACAGGAGCCCTAACCATCAGTGGAGTGTATGGAGACAGGTTATGGAATAACTTCAGCCTAGGGAAGGAATAATAGGGTCACACAGGTAAATTGCGGCACTGCTAATTTAAAAATAAATTCTGAAGAATGAGCTTATATCCTGCTGAAACTAATTTTTCAAATTCAAAAGCACCGCAATACTGTTATAATATAAATTTATGATGTTCTGAAGCTATGATTTTTATTAGTGTTTCTGTGTTTTAAGACTGAAGTTAGACAGTGTGCAGCAATGTATTTACTTCACCCTAGTTAGTATGGTGTGTGTGAAATTATTTATAGTTGGATGGTAATCCAAGACAGACCTCTTTCTTTCTTCTGGGCATGACAGGCAGTATAAAATCACTCCACGTTGAATTCCTTTCAAGAAATTATCTTTGAGTTCTTCAAAAAGTTCACTGACAACAACCCTAAATCTGAAATTGATTAAATAAATGTTATAGAAAAATACAGACAATGAACTACCTAATTAAAACCAGAAAATCAATTAAGGTATTTACTTATGAATCAGGAAGTTGACTATCTATCCACTTATCAATTATGCTAATATATATCGTAATATAAATTCTCATCTGTTTAATCATTTGTTAACTCGTACCTTATATCTCTGAGCTTTCTTTTGTCCAGATCTTGCGAGACAATTTTTAGGAGATTTTCAGGCGGTTCCGTAATCTGGTCTTTCGGTAAACCGTTTCGAAGGTAGTGTTCTAATCTGTGAACCATTTAAAATATACATATCACTATTACTTTCATTGAAAATTTATTATGTGGTTTTACGTCTGCTTCGGAACCAAAGGCCATATCGTTGTCTACATCACTGACGTCAAAAGGAAACTAAATAGAAGGGTATGTAACAAAGTTACTTATCACCATTTTACTTACATTCCCAGATTCGCTTAAAATAAACAATATAAATTATATAATCATATGCTAGTACAGTGAAACTTCTGAGTTATCAAGTATTAGTTCCTTCATAACTCAGAGCCACTTCATATCACGAGTGCACTGGATAGTTTTCTTTGATTAAAATCTTATGGTCATTGACTACTTGCCATTGAGGGATAACTATGACGAAATTTTTGACGTATATAATTTTCTATAATTTAAACATAGAGAGCTACTTCATAACTCAAGTAAATTTCATAATTCAGGTCCCCCCATTACTCGAGTGCTTCATAACTCAGGAGTTTTACTGTAGTCAATTATACCTATAAGTCATAAGGTTACAATGTTGTCCTAAATTAAGGTCCTCTCAAGAAAGTCTCTAAATCCTGCTGCACCGAATATATATTAAAATGTTAGTGTGCCGCAATTTACCTGCTGCACCGAATATATATTAAAATGTTAGTGTGCCGCAATTTACCTGCTTCACCCTACCTACCTTCTATCTTCAGAATTATCATCAAAATCTTTTTCAGCAACTTGTATCAGTCCTCTAGATTTCCTTTGGTTCTCCATTTGTTCGGTAGGACTTGAAGCCCTAGAAGCTTCCCAGTAATCGCAATCAGGAGGTTTTTCACGTTTCACTACTCTTGAGTTTGTAAATTCGATATTTCGAGAATCCTTGTGTTCAATCTAAAAAAAACAGCTTTATTAGGTTTGAAAACAATTAAATCATTATAACTAAAGAATTGCTTACAAAATAAGCAGATAATATTGTCTTTTTGAACAAAAAATGGAAAATAAAGTTTTCAAATAAATTTCTAGAAGTTCAATACTTTTTTCGTTTTTCTGGTCTTGCTCATCGTCTCGGTCATCCTTTTCTCTCTTTTCATTTTACTCTCGAGTAACTCTTCCAACTTGAGATCTTTGACAGCCTTCATAGCAGCCTTTGACAACTTTTTCTGAAAAGAATTTCAATGATGATAAATTAGGCATAATTTTATATAATTATATATTTATTTTATGATTTCATTGATATCTAGTATTTTAAAATTATAGATCTTAAGAATATCATAAACGAAATGAAATGGTACCGAATACTATATTCCGCTGGTGTAGAACCATTCAATATTCTTTAATTATCTGCGTCTATAATATTTTAAGGATCTATGATTTTAAAAGAATATTGTCGCAATCCTAACGATAACTCACGTGTGAAATTTGTATGTTTTTGAATTCTAAGCTCTTCTTAGATTTCTCGACTCTCTTGTCCTGATGGCAGAACTTCCAAAGTGGCATTTTCTTCTCTAGAAGTTCCTTGCAAATAACAATCGAAGAACTTCTCATCTTGTTAGGCTTGGAGAATAAAATTTAGATAGAAACACATAATGGATGAAACTAATAATATATTTTAATTCATTTATTGACAGATGTATAAAGAGATAATTCTTAGGTTGATAATGAACAAAGTCATTAAATATGTTCTTTTCAGTACGTTTCCTTCGGGTTAGTCATTGAATGGTATATGTATTTCTTTAACATGAAATCAAATAAATAGTCTAAAAGAGACGTTTTTTTTCAACTTTTAATCAAGTAGTGTACGGTATGACCAACTGTATTAAACGTGTGAATTAACTTGAAGCGGCAGTAAACCTTAGGACAAACTTTTTCTCCTATGTTTATAACTCCATGGAGGGACACTAATAATAGAATAAAATATTACTATTTTCAAAAATCCGATTTAAAAAATAAATATTTAATAAATGCGAAATTACAGCGCCACCTTCTGAGAAAATTCACAATTAGCACAAATTATAGACCGCATGTGCACGATATCGGTTTTTGTATTTTTTATTCACGTTCTCGTTTAATTTGCATTAAATTAACTTTAAGTTATATTGAAAAATCAATCTTAATCAATGAGTATGTTCAGGAATCAGCACAGTTTTTGTATCTCACAAGTACTGAATATCTATAATTATTACTAGGCATCATGTCTTTTTTTACAAAAAGTGTCATTATTTTACATTTAAGTCTATTGTCTCTAAAGCGGGCCATTCACGATTAGTTTCGCCTTAAGGAATTTCTTCAAGCTTGGTAAAACTGATCGTGAATGGGGATATTTAAGGCTTTGTCAGTCCGACTGTCAGTTGGCCCGATGAGAGCAGGTGGAACTTGATTTTTGAGGCGGGGATTAAGTGCTCTGAAGGGAAAACTGAACGTGAATAATGAGCGATCAGGTCAGTGTTCAGTGTTAGCCGCGTGCTGACACTGATTTAGCACTAAAAGACTGCCTTAGTCTTCATTGGTTTCATTAAAGCAGAAAGCATCACAACAAGCCATAATCCCATCAACCCTAACTCATTATCACAAATGGAGGAAACTATTTATATGGCCTGAACGAGTGTAGGACATGAGCCCCCCTCCCCCCTTCTCCTCCCGTAAGTTGAATAATCCTGAAGTGTACAGTACCATTTATGTTGAGAGATTCTTAGTAATCATAAATTATTCATATATATAATTGTAAAGCTAAAGAAGGGGTACGTGTAAGAGGGGCTTATGTCCGTACCCTGCGTTGAACACCAGGGTAGTATATCCTGCACTGATGGAAGAACTGATCGTTAGTAAACTTCATCGTTCAGCTCCTGAAGGAATTCCTTGAGACCTGGCTGACCTTGAATGGCCTGCTTAATAGTATATAAGGTCTGAAAATCCAAACTGTTCGTCCAAGAACCATTACCTTGTGTGATTTCAATTCCAAGATAGGTAGGATGGAGTAGTTAGATCGTCCCATTGGAAACCTGTATGGTATTCTCAGACAGTATCGCATGGCTGTCAGATTTGCCCCAATTCTTTCACTTGGAGTCAAAAATCGGTGAACAGGCTGTAGAAGATGAATATTTAATGAATCACCGGACACTATGATAGCTATTATGATATTGATGACATTCACTCTATATATGTTAAAGACTATCTTGCAAAATTAGTTACTGAATTTTTGATGATTCATATATAATTTTAATCAAGAAACAAAAACAATAGAACTTTGTCTATACCAAAATAGTTTTATTTATTTGTAAGAACAAAAATATTTCATAATAGTCAAACTTTGTACGCATATGAAAGATATATTCAAAATATATTTCAATGCTAAACTTACTTTTGCTAGAACGGCTCGGGTTTTCAAATCTTTCCAAACAAGAGGTGGAAACTCTGTTCGATTTTCTGCATCTATTTCCTTTAGAACTGCAGTTTTCGAATCCATTTTTCTTTTGGATTTAACGGAACTTCGTATTTTCCTTGTGTTTCTTAATTTCTGCACTACATCGATTCGTTTTTCTGAACAGTCTTGTAGTTTTACACTGGCAGAATTTACTTCGGTCGAATTGGAAGAGTCTGGTTTATGACATGTTAAGTTTGAGTTGACTTTATGTTCTTCAACGTCAGAAACTCCCTCCTCTTCAGTCTGTTCTTTTTCAGTTGTAAAATGAGATAAAGTATTTGATTCTTGAATTCGGGATGAAATTGCATTTTCTTTTTTATGATTAAAATGGTCATAGAAGTTCTTTTTGAATAATTTTGAACCATCATCACCAATTCCCTCCACCTTTCTTAATTCATCTTTGAATTTTATTCCTACATTTCTATCAGGAGTTAGGTTTTCTAATTTTAGGATTTTTTCCGTTGGTGGTTTATTCTTGGCGTACACCTTTTGACTGCTGTAACCTTTTTTATCAGAGTTGTCTATATATCGTTTGAACGGTTCGAACACCCTGATAGATCTTGGAAATTCAATACCTGGCGAACTAGTAGTTATATCAGGTAGACACAAATTATAACCTGATTTTGCTTCTAGAGATTGGTGTCGTAGAGGTAGAGCTTCCTTAGAGGAAAATTTCTTAGACTGATGATTGTTTCTAGGTCTACCGGAATTACCTCTCGTTGTGGTCTGTACGTGTAAGCCTATCAATCTCGAGGGCCCCTCACTTGTATGATTTCCTAACGACAAATCTGCCATTTAACTAACGAGTTTTCATTTATATTTTGAAGAAATAAGTTCATGATTGTTACCAAATAACTGAGCGCTGGCGTCCATATCTACAGTTGGTTGACGCTGTAACCATGACAACTGAGCTCGACAGCCGTTCACACTTAATTGTATCTAGTGTGGTCAGACTGATGGAATGGTGTGAATAACTTAAAGTTATTATATTTAGTTATTTACAGACAATTATCATCTTTTCATCTGAACATAATTCATATTTTGAATATTACAATCATTATTTATTGAAACTGGTATAGTTTTATAATTCATTATATAAACTTCAAAATAAAACATTAATTTAGACACCTAAATGAGAGTATACTAAAATTAATCATAACATTAATGATTTAGTAGAGGGTTTATCGAAGCAACAGCCATATCGCTGTAAGGGACTACGAAGTAAAAAGATACAAGGGACTACGAAGTAGCAACAGCGAAGTGGCTCCAATTTATCGAAAGCAATTAAACGAATGGAAAATTGATCGAATGGACAATTGGTCGAATTGAAAATTGATCGAGTGGAAAATTGATCACATAACAATTGATCGAAAGGAAAATTGATCGAATAGATCAGCTACCAAACACTAAGGAAGGATAAATACGTATATACAGCAAAACAAAAGTTGTAGATTATTTTCAATTCTAGTATTTTACATTATTTGATACTTGATGTATCCTTATCTTTTTTTTTTTTTATATGTACTTATCTATCATTTCCATTGTCTTTCCATACAGTTTTTAACTAACAATATACTTCCTCAATATTTAATATTACTTTTGTTTTTGCCCTTCGTAGGCTTCATTTACTATCACCTCTTTATTCTCCTCTTCCATCTGGAAGACCCCAGGTGCTCTATCCTGAAGCTGTCTGTCGTGAATGGAAGAGAAGGGGATGGCGTTCCTTGGGCCCCAAACTATTTCAATTTGGAATACGTATTTTATTTTTCATTTTTACCTCGATTATCATTTTTTTTCAACGGTACTTCCAGTTTTAGAGGAGAGCGCTAGGGTTATGCTCTTCAACTACGAGGTCTTAGATTTTATGTTAGGTAGGCTCGTAGACTTCATTTACTATCATATCTTCATTTTCCTCTTCCATCTGTGAGTGCAGCAACCGGTGCTCTGCCCCTTTTCGTCCGGTTCCTTGGTAATTGACAGCATTCACAGAGTAGCTTTTCAGTACCCATGCATGAGCATTGTTACCGACGGTGCTAAGTGACTTTGTTCATGGAGCCACTTTCCTTTTTGACTGCTTCTTCCAGTCCCTTGTATTTAATTCCCTTTTGATGTCGTCACGTCAGTGATGTGGCTTTTGGTCCCAAAACAGACGTTAAACCTTCACTAGTGTAATTAATTAATTATTTAACTTTCATTTCAAAAGTTATCTAGAGCTACCTAGATTCTAAAACTAAAAAAAAACTTAACGTTTTCCAAATTATAATATATTTCAATGCATATAATTCTCTGTTGAAGCAAAACAGTTGATTGAAGAAATATTATATATAAATTTCGATCAATTTTCCATTCGACCAATTTTCCTTCCATTCGATCAATTTTCTTTTCGATCAATTTTCCATTCGCCCAATTTTCCATTCGACCAATTTTCCTTCCATTCGATCAATTTTCTTTTCGCCCAATTTTCTTTTCGCCCAATTTTCCATTCGACCAATTTTCCATTCGACCAATTTTCCATTCGACCAATTTTCCTTCCATTCGATCAATTTTCAATTCGACCAATTGCTTTCGATAAATTCTTTTCGGTCAATTACCTTCAGCTCGAAAAAGTTTAATCTAATGATAATTGTAATAAAAATGTGATTTTGAAAATTTACTCGAAACATATAAAAAATGCTACCTAAGTTAATTAATTTAAGATTTTTAATACAAAATTAAATTTGTATGCGACTTTGTTTCTCAGTTATCCATTCCTTTATTCATATCTTTATTTTTTTTGTGTGTGTGAAGTTGTTTTTTAACGAGAGACATTTTACTAAGGATGTATGGAATAAGAATAAGAAAGTGGGTACCTACCGTATAAAATTTAAATTAAATTAGGTACTAGGTAAGTATTTCCCACCTACTAGGTACGATTTTTATTTCTTAAAGTTGGGATTACAGGAAGTACCTACCTATTATGATTTTGTAAAATGTAAATGACCTTATGATATATTTAGTACCAATAGTTTTAGATACCTAAGTACCTAACTTAACTAGCTACCTATCTATGTAAAATGAAAAAAAGATACTGGTTCGAATTTAGGGTTAGTTCTGAGTAATAGGACGGTTCCACTTTTTCGATCATATAAGAACTAAATATAATAATCTTAACTTATTATTTCAATTGGTAGGTATTCATGATACGGTGATACCTTATCTGCAGGTATCATGGATACCAATTGAAATTGTTAAATTCTAACTAGATAAACTCGAAACTTACTTACCTACTCTGTTTGATTGCTTCTGTGATGTTAATTCCTTTTCACAACATTAAAAAATTATGAAATATAATAATGCATATCGAGACGAATTGACACAACACAACCTCTTACTACTAAAATTATCTAGAAACTAATTAGAACTGGGGGGAGAGGGGGAGGGTTGTGGTTCATTATTGCAGCTCAATTGGACTTGAATTTTTGAATATAAAATGAATAATTATTCTTTAGTTTGATTAGGTATAGTAAGAACAAATACATCTGTATAGCTTTATGCCTTATGGATAAGAAACAGAATGATTTAGATTATTTTATATTGAATTATATAATATAATAATTAATAATGAATAGCCGTAACTTTTCGTTACTTCGAAGCAAGATATAATGACTATACAGGCAGGCCCCGCTTTAATAAAAGTGGTAATTAAAACTTTCAAATTTCTAGTAAAATCCTCCTAAGACATTTTAATGCCTCTCATTCAAATTCAAATATATATATATATATATTTTTTTTTTACCAAACATGATTTCGGTGGATTTTCACATGGTTGAAGTACTCGGTACCAAACTTGTCTTTATTCAAATTATGTCTGGGTTGACCCCTAACTTGACTACACTAAAAAGAATGTATTACTATTATAACTAATTCGAATTATAATGTATCCCAGTTAACAATGCGGCATCGAAATGACATCATCTGAATACAAGGTTTTTCTCGAAATGAATTCGAAAATAGAGCTAGAATCGGCTCCCTTACATCGTTTTGGCTTCGATTCGAAAGATGCCGTGCACCACTAGACGGCATCGACAATACGTGTATTTCGAGATGAAAAGTCACAAATTATGCGTTGAATAGACGTTAATAAAAAGAAGCAAATCTTTGCTACTACCATAGGGAATCTGTATCGAACCGACGTCCGATAATATATCTAATATGCTTCGAAACGATATCCACTCGATATCAATCAAGCAAAAAAAAATCAAAAATTAAAATTGAATCTTTTACTTCATTGCATATATCTAGTTTACTTAGGTTGACTACATATCAATTTAATTATAGTTACATACAAATTAAATGGGAAGATACTAAGCGACTTGACCAGGAATCGAACCTGCATCCATGCAGATATCCTGCGGTCATGTACATGACCTAGGCACTGTGCTTCTGCGAATGCATATATTTTAAAAAAGTTTGATAATTAAAGTGAATATTACTATATAGACAAACACCACTTTTATAACCAAAATCACAACTTATTCTTATTACAAATTGTACATAATAAGATGGTCAAATTTTTATAAAATTGTAACTCCTTAAAAAATTCATTCTCAATGAATTCAAATAAAAGAAAATGTTTTGAGGCCACGACTTAGCTAAATTATGATGAAAGCTCTGTGATGAAATTTCAACGAATAAATTAAAATTTGACCATAGATTAACTCTCACTCAGTATATGTAGGTGAGTAATTAGTTCACTCGAGTTATGAAGGACCTGAGTTATGAAAGGCACCGCGGAGTTATGAAGTATTTTCAAATTTGTTTCAATTATAGAAAACGATATACGTCATGAATTTCGTCCTAGTTCTCACTCAAAGACCGTAATTTTCTCCAAGATTTTAATCATAGAAAACAATCAGTGTATTTTTATAAGACTAAAACAGACGACAGAAAATATGAGACTCATAACAGCTTCTCTATAACTTTTTACACGCATCGTTTTTATATCTAGATTTATGCATCGTTTTCATAGAAAAAAATATCTATCTATCGATTTCGTTACTAATTTTCGATGTATTAAATTATATATTGATTCGAAATCTAAAATAGAAGCAGATTTATGATGTCGATTTCTTGGTTTTTTCATGTATCGATTCGATTAAAATTAATAATCGATCGATAGACTGTTGTTTATAGGGATAGTACAATTCACCAAACAATTAATTATTAATTAATTAATTAAATTAATAAATTAAATTAATTATTAATTCGCTACACCGTACACGACACATATGAGCACTATCAGGATGTACTGGGAAAAAAGTTTTAATATAGATAAATCCCTTTCTTATGGAATAACGACAACCATAGATTATATGGTTTAACATATTTTTTTATCAACCAAGTATCAAGTCAAACATTTAGTATATTAAGAGGTATTATAATTTACAAAATTACAATCAATACTTTAATGTATTGTTTTATCACTAGGGTTGTGACAATATGCGTTTAAAATCATAGATCCCGAGAATATTATAGACGGAGAGAATTAAAGAGTATTGAATGGTTCTACACCAGCGGTATATAGTATTCGATACCATTTCATTTCGTCTGTGATATTCTTAAGATCTATGATTTATAAAGCATATTGTCACAACCCTAGTTAATCAGTTTTGATGTAATTTTTATTAAGGGAAGCTATAATTTAGGTTTTTGATCAAAAAAAGGTATAACAAAAATTCCAAATCGTTTGAAAATGGCTTTTATTCCGAGATAATATATATTATTATCATATAATTATATTATCGAGTATTTACATGAACAAAAAATAGAGAAATTAAAAAATATTATAATTATGATTACCAAAGAAAATAAATAATAAAAACATTAAGAAACGGCATAGGGTAAGTTTTAAGTTATTGGACGGTTCCACATTTTTGTAAGAAAAAAGTAGCTACATAATTATTATCCAACTAGTTATTTTATTTGGTATCCTTGATACCTGGAGGTATCGTGGATACCAATTAAAACAGAAGTCACTCGAAAATGTGGAACTGTCCGATAACTTAGAACTTACCCTATCTCCGTTATGGAAAAATATTTATATATTTTAGTAATTTCATTAAATATATATAGGCCAAGTTCCAAATTATCGGTCAGTACTACAACTTCGGTCATATAAGAAAAACAATATAAAAATTGTTATTATTACACAGTGCTATCTAATAATTTTTATATTGTTTTTATTTATATGACCAAAGATGTAGTACTGACCGATAATTCGTAACTTACCCTAATAAAATAAATCACATTTTAAAGTAACAGACTGCGTTAATGAAGACAAAAGGGACTTAGTAGTAGAAGTAAATCAACAATTGGACTTAACTTTCTTTCTCATATTTGAAACTTTCAAATTATTTAAATGGACCACAGATATTTTATTAAAGGTACTGGTACTGGGATATTCCTTATCTCAGGAACAAATCTTTCTTGCCTGGGAAACCGTCATAAATAAGTTAGCATAAGTGTAATTTAAAATAAGGAGCACCTTTATTTTAAAATTAATTAATTTAGTAGGGGTGCAACGTCTGCTTCGGTCATATCTCTGACGTCGATAGGAAATTGAATAGGTACAAGGGACTGGAAGAAGCAGTCAGAAAGAAAAGTGACTCCATGAACAAAGTCACCTACCACCAGTCTGTGACAAGCTCATGGATGCAGAAAAGCTACTCCGTGAACAGTCAAAAATAATGTTCATGGATGCAGAAAAGCTACTCCGTGAACAGTCAAAAATAATGTTCATGGATGCAGAAAAGCTACTCCGTGAACAGTCAAAAATAATGTTCATGGATGCAGAAAAGCTACTCCGTGAACAGTCAAAAGTAATGTTCATGGATGCAGAAAAGCTACTCCGTGAACAGTCAAAAATAATGTTCATGGATGCAGAAAAGCTACTCCGTGAACAGTCAAAAGTAATGCTCATGGATGCAGAAAAGCTACTCCTCTAAAATGAGTGTGTATGGCAAGTACGAATAGAAAAATAAACTTATTTAAAAAAGAAATAATAGAATCTTTAAATTCAATCTAAACTACAAAACATGTTTCTTTACTTAAATAAGATACACATTTAAATGGCTACATACAAAAATATATAATAAACCTAATGATTAAATTTAAAATAGTCATACTAAAGAGAAGACAAATTAAATACATTTTTTAAACGAATATTTATATTATTTAATATAGCGAATAAAAAGTAAATATACGGAGTGATGGTGTATTGGAATTAAACATAGAGAACATGAGAAATAAAAAATAACTCTATAATAAACAATAATATTTAGCTACATAAAATTACTAAAAAGGTGTTTTAAATACCAAATAAAAATATAATAAGTAATATTATTAATAAAAATATTTCATCCAAATATTAAAATACTTTACTTGTGGTTCGAGAAATGTGGGGAAACTAATAATTTAAAGTGGTATATTATTTGTATCCACGCTACAAGCAGATATTGATTGTAAATGGCTACTAAATAAGATAATCAATAGCAATAGGTATCTCGGATACAAATTAAAATAACTCTTTAAATTATAGGTTTTGCCTGATGCCTTCAGATAATAATAATAGATAATAAAAATAAAATAAAACTGAGTGGCCTAGGAAAATAGAAATAAATGATAATAGCTACTATTTATAAAGTTCTTTTGATCTGAAAAAAATCACAAACAATGGATGCAGAAAAGCTACTCCATGAATCATTTTTGACTGCCTGCAATCAATGATGCAAGAGGAAAATGAAGAGGCGCTATCCTCTAAAACTGATAAACATGGTAAAAAATAAAAAGTCACTAATCCAAATTACAACAGTTCAGGGCTGAAGGGACACCCCCCTCCCCCTTCTCTTCCATTCACCACAGACAGCTTCAGGATAGATCCCCTGGTTCAGTTTAATAACATCATAAGAAATGTAAACCATTATTATAATTCATTGAATAATTTGAGACTTATTCACAACTGCAAAGAAATCTCTTCCTTCCATTATTTACAGTCAAGATTACTAGTAAATACAAAGGACTTTTAAAGAAGTCACATGAGAAAGTGGCTTCATAAACAAAGTCACCTACAACCAGTCAGTGATAGGCTCATGACTGCAGAAAAGCTACTAGATGCAAAGAAAAAGTGGACAAAGGTTGTTACAGTGAAGTAAATAGGCATAAAATTAGCTAGTGATGGCATATTGGTGTTCGAATTATCTAACAAAACATATTCTGACCAAATTTCTAAACGACTTAAATAGCTAGTTAGTAGTTGTGTTCTACCTAGTTAGTTGTGTTCTACCTAGTTAGTTGTGTTCTACCTAGTTAGTTGTGTTCTACCTAGTTAGTTGTGTTCTACCTAGTTAGTTGTGTTCTACCTAGTTAGTTGGTGAATTGGTTCTCCAGTTTTCAAAGTGTGGCATGCGAAGGCCCTCCTTGGTGTTAAATTTCTGTGTTAATTTGGCGCTATATCATCTAAAATAGATTGAAAATGGAGAGAATTTTGTCACACTTTGAAACACGGGAAGTTCTTTAAAGTGATATATGTGACAATATGCTTTATAAATCATAGATCTTAAGAATATCACAGACGAAATGAAATGGTATCGAATACTCTATACCGCTGGTGTAGAACCATTCAATACTCTTTAATTCTCTCCGTCTGTAATATTCTCTATGATTTTAAAAGCATATTGTCACAAACCTAGTCAGATATCACCGTCCTCCGCTATCATCTCCTTCGCTTTTCTTGCTCCTCCCAACTTAACCTATGTTTGTAGCTCCCCCCAAGCCTTTGCCTCCTCCCAACTCAAACTATGAGCTCTTTCCAATTTTGTAGCTCCTCCCACTCATGCTATGAGCTCCTTCCCAATCTTCCGTCTCCTCCCACTCACGCTATGAGCTCCTCCAGAACTTTATCCCTGTCGTTATCGTGTTTGGTGAGCAATCTCACCACTTCACTCTCCTCAAAGCCAAAGGAAACCAACTGTAATAATAGGTAGCATTAATTCACAAACTTAATGCCTACTAAAGGGCAGTACACACGTAGGGTTTTTTAAGTCTTTCCACCAGACGTTTTGCTAAGCTCCTCCTACTTTTTCCACGAGAATATAATATTATTTATTTCAGTTGGTATCCATGATACCTGCAGATATAGCTAATAATTATATCGTAAAATATAATAAATAACAATTATATCGTATTTTCTTATATTCTCGTGGAAAAGGTAGGAGGAGCTTAGCAAAAAGTCTGGTGGAGAGACTTAAAAACCTTGTGTGTACGGCCCTTAACTGCCAAAGGCAACTAGATACAGTACGGCTAGCTCATAAATTGTAGCAAAATGAAGATAGAAAATATCTCAATACGAAATATTAAATCATGAATAGTAGCTTGGGAATTGTCAAACATATTAGGTACAGATAAAGCTCCTACACAGGACGATCTTCAAACGGACACCCTACAAGAGACAAATATTATCGGTTCTAAGAGCCATGCATCTCCTACAACGACCTCTTTGAATTAATATATATGAATAAACAAATATTTTATTAGTTTAACAAATAGGTATCTATTCATATATTTATTATATTCAGAGTTATTGCAATTTACAATCAACACTTAATGTATTGTAACTATTGTTCTTCAGATTTTAAGCAATTTGATTTTGTTACCCTTTTCCTATACATTTTCTTTGACTAGAAATGTTCTATAGAAATTAAAAAGAGGTGTAACTATTCTATATTAGGTAAATCTTATATTTTCATGTATTTATTTTCTAATTTCTTTGTTATATTTTACTTATTTTGTACATCTATGAGAGTAAGTTATATATTTATTATAAGATTTTTATAAAAATTTTGATCTAATAATAATCGGAGTTCGTTAACTACATCAGCATTTCTTTGAAATGCTGTTAAAGAAAACTAGTAAAGTTTAAATCCCAACTGAATTCAATTTCTGACCTTACAGCGACCACTAGATCCGTATATCGACCTCTTTTCAGGTACATTAACTGTCTTGTACGAGCTTTACCTGTATTTCTTAGTCTAATCAAAAGCTTACTAGGTAGTGCTTAGTACAATCACTAGCTTACTATGTAGTGCTTAGTACAATCACTAGCTTACTAGGTAGTGCTTAGTACAATCACTAGCTTACTAGGTAGTGCTTAGTACAATCACTAGCTTACTATGTAGTGCTTAGTAAAATCACTAGCTTACTAGGTAGTGCTTAGTACAATCACTAGCTTACTAGGTAGTGCTTAGTACAATCACTAGCTTACTAGGTAGTGCTTAGTACAATCACAAGCTTACTAGGTAGTGCTTAGTAGAATCACAAGCTTACTAGGTAGTGCTTAGTACAATCACAAGCTTACTAGGTAGTGCTTAGTCTAATCAAAAGCTTACTTGTCTAGCATTACTGAGGTACAGTTTTGTTTTTTCCGTATCTCCAAGATTGGCATAGAAAGCTAATTCCGCTCTCACAGCATCTTCACCACTCTCTTCCAAACCTTGTAGCTCCAACAGAACTTCTATCAACTGAAATATTATGTGAAATTAGAACAGTGATATTTTAAAGTGAAAAAGTAAAATCGGAAATTTGGGACCATCTCGGGCCAAAACTAGGATCCTAACCTACTTATAAATGACACCTTTTGTTTTTCAATAGGGCGAAGGATTGCGTTTGATTATGTCACTACATTTGAAATAATACCTTTTTATGCTGTGTGCCTAGCCGCATGACGGCTCTCGCTACCCTATCCCGGGGGAAACCCATCTCAGCCACTGACGTGACTACGGCCTGCGCCTCAGCATCCAGCACATCAAAGGGGTCATCGAGTACTGTAGTCGAGAAGGAGAGTGGAGAGGAGTCGAGGGAGTTGGCTGCGATACACCCACTTGTAGGTCTGCTTTGGGTTAAACCTGAAAGATAGTTGAAATTTAGTCTAATTATGTTCATCATAATAGGGCTGTACAGACTCTATCGGTATTGGTAGCTACTCGCTATATCTGAAAAGTTTCAGGTATCGGAAGATACCTATTAGACCTGAAAGCAGATGGAAAATTTTGTTCTAATGGTGTTCATTATAGATATTATCTAAAGACGAAACAAAATGCATATTTTAAATGTTAACCAGTTGAAAATTGAGGTAGAAGTCTAGTGTCCACCAATTATGTTAACTTTATTATTAACTGGATAAAGAGGGTTGAATTTTCGTATAAATAGGGTTGAAAGCTGCATCACAAAGTGCCAGTTTAGTTAAGTTTTTCGTATCATGTTTTAATTTAGAATTTTAAATTTCCACAGGTTTGTGAAAAAAGTTTTATGTAATAAAATAAAATATTTATTATTATATAGGCTTGTACTCATATCTACCTTGTAGCTATTTTGTATACCAATGAATATTATCATTAGCTATCATTTAATTCATCAAATAAATATTATTAACTGGATAAATAGAACCTAACTTACCTGCACTGGGTGGTCTACTGTTGCTAACAGGACCATTGCTGTTGGGTCGACTGTTGGACGAGACAAAGCAGGACGGTCCTGTACTGTTGGGGCGTTTATCTGAGCTAGTTAAGGCAGCTATTCTGTCGGAAATCTTAGATACCTGGAAAAAAGTAACGGGTAAGTTTCAAATTATCGGCACCTTATCGAACATGTAAGAAAAAATATGTAAATATTATTTAACTTATAGCTAATTGGTATCCATGATTACATGTGTAGCCATAAGAATATAATAATAGTCAAAATGGGTTATTAGAACATGTTCAAATACGTTAAAACATGTTCTATCACGTTAAAACATGTTCTATCACGTTAGAACATGTTCTATCACGTTAGAACATGTTCTATCACGTTAGAACATGTCTTAAACCTTGGAACCTGTTTCTAACATGTCAGAACATGCTCAAATAGCTAGTTCACTAATTCTATATAGTATTTCAATTAGTTAGCTACATTATTAATTTATACCAGAAATAATACCATACCTCACTGTCCTCCATTGCTGTAAGATCAGGAACACTCTTACTGTTCTTGAGCTGTCCCCCTCCCCCATAGTACTTGGAGTAGAAATCCTCCAAGTCAGGGCGCTGACTTGGTGCTGTAGTGGAGGTGGAGGCTATGGGGTTATAAGTGGAGGAAGTGGCATAATAATTGGTGCTTGAGGGAGGCACATTTGTGGACATTGGAGCGTAAGTAGAAAGTTGAGGCACTTGGTAACTTGTGGTTGTGGGCGGGACACCGTAATTATAAGGAGTGTACTGCGGCAACTTAGAGGACATCGAGCTGCTTGTGGTACTTGAGCCCCAATTGTTCGATTGGTGATAAGAGTAAGGAGGATAATTTGGATTACTCGTGCTAACAGCAACATAGGGTTGTTGAGAAGGGATATAAGAAGAGGAATAGTCGCTTTTAAAATTGGTCATGAAATAATTTGTGGATTGGTTTGGTTGTTGGAAAGGCTGAACACTACTGACTACAGTTGGCTGTAGAACCAAGGCAAGTTCCTCCATATCGTTTATACTTTGTAGGGCAGCCTTATCGAATGGATCATTCTGCGCCTCAAAATCTGATATATCTAAAGAGCTAAGGTTACCAATTTTCTCAATCTTCTTAGGAGGTTTCTGTAGGTTATTTGATGAAGTTAAATCCGTCTGTTGCGTTGACATGGCACTTTCAACGGAAGAATTGATTGGAGCAACTATATCATGTTCTTGGATTGAAGAGTTGTTTATTAACTTAATGTCACTGAATTCCGATTTTAATTCTTCCATTTCTTTCAAAGTTTCAGTATTCTCATTGTAATTTTCCATCTGGATTTGAGTGACGCCAGAAAGATCTAAAACAACGTCACCTCCGCCTTTACGCAGTCTAGCGATATTAATCTCCTCCATCCTCAACTGAGAAACTCTCTCCTCCTCTTCACGTTCTCGCTTCTCTCTCTCCAATCTCTCCACTTCCTGTTTGTCTCTCTCTTCTTTCTCCTTTTGCATTCGCTCAAACTCCAATCTTTCTCGCTCTATTTCCTGCTTCTCCTCTTCCAGTTTCTGCTGTCTCATTTTCTCCTCCATCTCCTTTCTCACTCTCTCTTCCTCAAGTTTTTGCAGTCTCATCTGTTCCTCCATTTCCTCTTTCTTTCTTTTCTCCTCCTCTTCTCTGATTGCCTTCTCTTCTTCTTTCCTTGATCTAAACTCTACTATTTTCTGCTTCCTTCTTGCCAGCTCTAGACCCTTTCTTTGATTGTAGTCTTCAATCCAGGATATTGCAGCAGTTTCCATTGTGGTGTCATACTGAAAACAAATATAGAGTATTAGCTACAAGAAAAAGTTTAAAAGACATTCATTTCAGAACTACAAAATTGTTGTAAGATAGATTGCATCAAGAAATAAATATCTATATAATTAATAGAGAAATGAAATATTAAGTTATTATTATCAGCTATGTTTGTTGCTAAAACAATCAAAATAAACAATAAGTAGAAGGAAATTGAACCAAAAAACAAATGTGGCTATATTATTCATTACTAATTACTGGATGGGAAATTTCCAATTAGCATTATCATAAACTTTTAGGGCTTATGACTATCAAAATACATTAATTGAGTAGGAAATAGTTTTTCTATTCGTTGAATGTATTTTCGTTCACCTAATAGCTAGGCAAATTTCCCATCCTGTGTTATGTAAGGAAAAATGATCATCCAGTAGAGATAGTTACGAATTATTGGTCAGTTCCACATCATCAGTCATATAAAAAAAGAGATATGGGTTTTTAATCACATACAAACTATAATTATTATATGGTTTTCCTTATATGATATCTTCGGAAATATAAGAAAAACGATTTAGGGTTTTAAGATCATAGAAACTATATTTATTATATAGCTTTTTCTTATATGACTGGAGATGTGTAAGTGACCATTAATTCATAACTTACCCCAATTAGTACATTACCTTAGGTTGTTAAACTTAGCACTCACCTCTTCACTGACAATTTCTGCATCCAAGTTATGGGGACAGGAAGGAGGAAGCTTTATCTTACGAGGTGGTCTGTATTTCTCCGAGATGCGAACTGGCACATCTGAGGCATAGCAGCCTGGTTCTCCGTAACTAGACATCGTTACATAAAGTTACATATAACTAGTTAAATATAACCAAAAATATCGGAAAGAAATTTTAGATATTTGAAAGAAAGTCAAAATACTGACAATTAATTCTAAATATCAAAGTCAATATTTTAGAAAGTGATAGTCAAAGAGAGAAGTATTGTCTTTAGTTATAAAATTAATCTGCAAGTAGCAATTATTTTAAATAATACTGTATCATATTAATAAAGTTGTTTTTAATTTTTATATAGGTTGCCCTAAAAGCCCTGTAGCTTATAAGGATTGTAATTAGGTATGTAGTTTCACTTTTGTGATTTATAATTGCATTGTATGTAATATCTGTTAATGAATAAAATTGCTTCATTGTTTTATAATTATTTGGCTGTGACTGTGTTAGCTAATTCTGAACTCAGGATTTTCAAAATCTGTATTTTTCAGGATTTTCAAAATTTTTGATTTTCAAAATCTGTATTTACATTAATTTTGCTAGGAACAGAATAAGAGATCTCAAACTCTCAACCCACTCTACATAATGCCAGTCTGCAGAAACTGGTAAAATGTTCATTTCATAGAGATCTCTTATTCTGTTTGTAGCAAAATTAATGTAAATATTAAAATTAATTCAAAATTGTTCGGAGAGAATATCCCAAATATCTCCCATATTCTGCAGACTGGGCATAATGCGTCTCTTCTCCCTCTCCCACAGAGATTTTAATTTGAGTGAGAGACGCCGAGAGCCAGTCTGAAAAGAAGGTCTCCTCAGACTCAGGATTTTTTACAGTAATTGAGATTTAGGTGCAGCAAATAATATGGGAAGATTCAAGATAGGAATTAAATAGGACTTGGGCGCAGGATTAATCCACAAATCCAGCTGTACTTTTCACACTGGGTTGAGAGTTACTCTCCGACTCTCAGCAGCCATGATTCAAAGTATGGACAAAGTTGCCTGTATTACTGTATATTGGTGACTTTTGAGCCAGATTGTTTTTGGTGGTAAATCCAATGATATCTCGGGAGATATTAAATTTCTCAAATAAAAAAATTCCTGCCATGTCGGAGGATATTTTGCTATTAATTCCTATATTACCATTAATTTGAAAAAATGTTGGAGGACTAGACAAATTGATGAAAAATGTTGGCAGCTATTTCTCAGATTTTTGAAAAAGTCAGAGGAGTTCAGTGCACCAAATACAAGCTGGCTTTTGAGGGATGAAATAAGTTGAAAAACATGTAAATAAGTTAATAACAAGAAAATCACTCATAAAATAGTCTCAAGAGAGCCAAGCCAATTTGGCTCATTTTAAGAAGATTTCAAGCCATAATTAACATAGGAAAATAGGAATTAATTCAAAATTTAGAGCCAATTAGACATATCTGAGATTTGACCATTTCAAAAATCAAATCTAAGCCAATTAATTGGCTTTAACTGACATACTCTTATTATTCTTATACATAGCAGCTGAGTGTCTGGGAACTTTTTAAAGTCCACAGAAATCCAAATGCACTAGCAGCACATTGCACTATGCTCAGTATGACTATGCTGCACTGCCACAGCACTCAGCACTGCAGCTCTCACTCTCTGGTAAGTTTGGTAACCCTAACCTGGTTAAAACGTTATTTTTAAAATTTATAGACCTAACTGGCCTATTCCGACTACAAATAATACAATTAGAATTAGCTTAGGCCTAACTAGGTACCTATTCAACGAATCGAAAATAGTCAATAGACCTATGTTTAAATTGTAGGCATTTTGCCACTCATACATACACGTAAATAAATCAAAATAATATTAAATATAACAGCTTATCCATAGAAAATAAAGGTACACATAGGATTCAGATAGACTAGGATCTAGGGATATGATGTCATTTACTTCCCTTTAATTGCAAATGCCACTTCCTCTTCACAAATCAGTGAACAAACCTTTCCATGGATCCGATGAAAAAGTATAATCTGCGGAATTTTATTATTCATGTTAATGAGTCATTCGGGTAAAATTGGGATTATAATAGCTTTAGGAAATAGAGAGCTCAATTAGAGAAGTTAAATTAATATATTAATACATTACTTTGTATATAGAACACTTCAAGTGCCCTCAGACCCTTCAACCGGTCCACTAATTATCTAACATTTAATATTACTTCTAAAGTTACCTTCAGTCTTCAATGTCTCTCAAACGCGCAGCGATTGATGATTGCGCTAACGATGGATCCACAGATTGCTCAGCGAAATAAATCGATATTGCAAATCCACCTTAAATGCATGTCATATATATTATATATGGTTATTACCTGAAACCCTGTCATCAAAACAGTTATTCTATTTATTTGTCACCACTGACTGTCTACATATTTTTTTCCGTAGTTGAAACATCATTATAAATTGTTTGTAATAATTAGCATTCTTAAGATTCCTCTTTATTAACCTCACATTTATTTTGCCCTTATTTCAATATTGAATAATATTAATAATAATCTACTGTAAATTAACCAATCTTCTTTTCTTTGCATTCGAATCAATAAATTAATATTAATTGATTAGCCTTATTATAGATATATACGTTTCTGTTATTAATATGATATCTATTAAATTATCGATATCCAAGCAAATTATATATATACTGACTAACTAAATAATATTGAATACTACACGTATTGTCCATTGAATATATCATTTCTTGTGGACAAATTGAATTCAAAATACGGTGCTAGGTAATTGCAATTTATCCCCGGTAATTTGGCTCCCGGTAATTTGATTCCCTGGTAATTTGATTCCCTGGTAATTTGATCCCCGGTAATTTGATCCCTTGATAATTCGATCACCGGTAATTTAACCCCCAGTAAGTTGACCCCCGGTAATTAACCGTAATTTGATCCCCGGATACGATACTATATTAATATAAAATAGTATATGTATTACGTTCTATCATAGACTAAAAAGATGACAATAATAATGACATATTTATATGCTCTATATACAGGGTGCGCAAAAAAAAAAAATTCAAACTAGTTCATTTTACAAACTATCAACACTAGAAATTTTCTAAAAACATATTTTTATTCGTTTACTTTTTCTGCATCTATCCTGATAATCTGTTAAGAGTTACGAAAAAAATTAAACATCCTTCAGCGAATTAAAAAAAGGTAAATAAAAAGGGGCTTGCGCGAGGACGAAATACACGAAAAAAAGTCATAAGAGGTATAATTAAATTTATATGGATGAAAAAACAACAAATTCTACTATTTTTTGTAACAAATAAGAGAAAATAAAAAAGTGTATTACCATTTGAAAGTTTGTTTTTGAGATAAAATTGATATCTTTAATAAAATCATCTCGCCATTAATTTTTATCTCCTATTCGATACCCTCAAAATGCAGCTATCAAAAGAACAAAGAGTTTTTGTTGTGACAAAATTTTTAAACACTGGAAACTTCACACAGGTTCAACCTCATTTTGAACAACGCTTTCTGGAAAGATTTCCACCAACTATAAAACCATATTGACAAATGTTAATAAGTTCAAAACTGAAGAAACGATTTCAAATTTGAACAAAAAGTGATCATGTCGCAGGATAAAAGAATGAAAACATTAATCTTTTTCATGAACAGTTTATTGAGAGCCCAAAAATATCAATCAGAAAGTAAGGATTAGATCTTTTAATACACACTTCACCGAATTGTTAAACACGTTGTGAAGTACCATCCTTTCAAGAAGCATGTAAGGCTTGAACTCTTAGAACTGATTTACCGCACCGTCTAAATTTTGCAAAATGGTTTCTGCAAAGAAATGCACATTTTGTAGAAGATATCGTGATTAGTGTGAAGATGTATTTCCATGAATGAAAGAGTCAATAACGAAAACGTTTATTGAATGAAAAATTGTAGGATTCAATCTTTACTACTACCATATGGAAATAAATTATTACTATTATGAACTTTTTGTGTTTTTCGTCCTCGCGCCAGCCCTTTGTATTTACCATTTTTTAAATTTTTGTCGTAACTCTTAACAGATTATCACGATAGATGCAGAACGAATAAAAAAAATTGTGTTTTATAGAAAATTTCTAGGTTTGATAGTTTGTAAAATAAACTAGTTTGAAAATAGGTTTCCTTTTTTTGCGCCACCCTGTATAATAAATTATTTGTATGTATTATTGATACCAAGTTTTGAGAATATTCTATAAATTAATTGAGTTTATTTTTATTTCAAACTAAGGAATAATTTATTTTAAAATGAAAGAAGATTACTTACAAATTAATCAGAAAAACCTTATGTATTGTAGATACAAAGTTTTGCATATATTGAATAATTTATTTTTGGAAAGATTCGGAAGAAATGGAAAATAGGGCGAATTACTGGACAAAATGAAATATGAAAATAATTATTAATTAATGATATGAAATAATGTGAAATGGAAAATACGGCAAGATAATTAAACATAATATAACTTTATAAGTGCAAGAAGTAAATAACGTCCAAAAATTACAAAAACGGGGATCAAATTACCGGGGATTAATTTACCGGGTCAAATTACCAGAGGACCAAATTACTCGGGATCAAATTACCGAACACGCCAAAATACGTAAGCTCTACCTTAAACTCTGGAAAATAATTCATAGAAAACTAGAGATGAAGAATAATGGATAACTGCAGCATATGTTTAAGAATTGTACAGTATAAATTGGAACATATTTATTTATTCATCCATCATAAACAAATATCATACGATAGGTAAATGTTATTTATCAGAAATGTATTAGGTAGACTATAGTTACATCACTTATTCAATTACATTTTAAAAAGTCGTTAATAATTGAAAATTATAATTAATATAACTAATAATGTTTCTTGTGAAATAGCATTCGGTAGATATTATTTAAAGCCGAAAAATACTTATTTTTTTATATCAGAATGAGTTATATATTCCAGAAGTAAAAATGTTCACCAGTGTGAAGAGACAATAACAAAGTCACGTGCGTAATGGCGGCACAGTTACCTAGTTGAGAAAGAAAGTAACTGCTATTTATTATTTACTGGCAATTACTACCTACCATGTGTAAATAAACGCGTCGACATCAAACAACACTAAAGTATTGATTATTAATAGATGAATCCTTTTAAAAAATAACTTAACTGGACTTGAATCATGGCTATAAATCAGGTCTATGTTTATGTCACTGTGACACTGTATCCTGACTAAAATGAATTACTTTTAGTGGCGGAATTTTCTGTTTACAAAACTTGAAAAAAGTTTAAAAGGAATATTTGTAAAGAAACTTTCACATATTAATTTGCTACCTAAATACCAAAACATCGAAGCATCCTAAGACTCTAACTGTAAGTACCTACCTATTAATTAATAATTTAAATATTCATGCTTCCTATTTCTTTCTACCTACCTAGTGAGTTGTTAGATACCTACACAACTAACTAGTTATTAGGTAGCTACCTAACTTGATTTATTTGAACTTTTACTTCACCTAAAAGTTAGAAAAGTGGTAAATTCATGACCATTGACTAAATAGGTAGGTAATATTATACTATATGTATCTTATTGGATACCAATTAATTGAGATAACGAGATAATATTTTAAATTATATAATTCTTATATGATCGAAAATGTGGTACCGTTCGGTAACTCAGACCTTACCCTTTATATTCTGACTGTACCTATTATTGCTATCATATTTCCTCTTCCTTTAAATAAAAAAGCATCACAAACCAAGTCTAGTAGCTACCTAAGTATTCAAATTCCTATTTTTCTATTCCCACTTTATTGAATCCCGTTTGAATTCCCCCTCCCCGTTAAAGATAATCTATTCATATTGGTAATGTAAAGACTATTGTACCTTTAATGCTCCTGCCGATTGTATCATTTTTATGTCTGCTTCGTGACAACATATCAAGACAATGTTGTGCCGGTATCGCTGCTGAGACAACATTCTGTATGTGAATGTGAACCAGCACATTGTTTGCTAATGTGAAACAGGTCATGCGGCCTTTTTAAAGCCACACATTTTTATGTCATCAACAGTAGGATTACTGATAATGTTTTTAAATTGTTTAGGGCAAGTTCTGAGTTATCGGACGGTTCCACATTTTCGATTGTGTACGAAAGTAAAATTAAAATAACGGGTAAAATAATAATTTTCATATTATTCTTTTCTTTTACTGTATGATCGAAAATGTAGAACCCGTCCTATAACTTGGAAATTACCCTATAGTTATGGTGGGGTCTTAGAAGATTTAGTATGGCCTCTGCTTAATCTTCCATGGTCCACCGTAACTATCCCCTCTCAATCTTCTATGGCCCCACCATAACTTTCCCCTCTCAATCTTCTATGGCCCCACCATAACTTTCCCCTCTTATTCTTCTATGGCCCCACCATACCTTTCCCCTCTCAATCTTCTATGGCCCCACCATAACTTTCCCCTCTCAATCTTCTATGGCTCCACCATACCTTTCCCCTCTTATTCTTCAATGGCCCCACCATACTTTTCCCCTCTCAATCTTCTATGGCCCCACCATACCTTTCCCCTCTTAATCTTCTATAGCCCCACCATACCTTTCCCCTCTCAATCTTCTATGGCCCCACCATACCTTTCCCCTCTTAATCTTCTATAGCCCCACCATACCTTTCCCCTCTCAATCTTCTATGGCTCCACCATACCTTTCCCCTCTTATTCTTCTATGGCCCCACCATACTTTTCCCCTCTCAATCTTCGATGGCTCCACCATACCTTTCCCCTCTCAATCTTCTATGGCCCCACCATAAATATTTATCTGAGTTTGAATTATTTAAATACAAATTAATTGTGTATTATCATATAGGGTGGAGTTTATGATCGGGCTATGGAAGATTTAAGTGGGGCCCCGTTATGATCTTTGGTGGGCCCACTATAAAGTTTAAATCTAAGATAAATAGTATAATTTTTTTTAAATATCTTCCGATTGGTGATTATAATCAAGGATAAAAAGATCAACAATAATAAATAATTAGACCAAAATACAATAGTAATTTAACATAATTTATAAATACTTTTAAATAATATTCCACTAGGGATGAACTCTTACAGTGAAGAACATTCATACAATATCTATTTACAGTCAATACAAATAATATTCCATTAGGGATGAACTCTTACGGTGAAGAACATTCATACAATATCTATTTACAGTCAATACAAATAATATTCCACTAGGGATGAACTCTTACGGTGAAGAACATTCATACAATATCTATTTACAGTCAATACAAATAATATTCCACTAGGGATGAACTCTTACGGTGAAGAACATTCATACAATATCTATTTACAGTCAATACAAATAATATTCCACTAGGGATGAACTCTTACGGTGAAGAACATTCACACAATATCTATTTACAGTCAATACAAATAATATTCCACTAGGGATGAACTCTTACGGTGAAGAACATTCATACAATATCTATTTACAGTCAATACAAATAATATTCCACTAGGGATGAACTCTTACGGTGAAGAACATTCACACAATATCTATTTACAGTCAATACAAATAATATTCCACTAGGGATGAACTCTTACGGTGAAGAACATTCATACAATATCTATTTACAGTCAATACAAATAATATTCCACTAGGGATGAACTCTTACGGTGAAGAACATTCATACAATATCTATTTACAGTCAATACAAATAATATTCCACTAGGGATGAACTCTTACGGTGAAGAACATTCATACAATATCTATTTACAGTCAATACAAATAATATTCCACTAGGGATGAACTCTTACGGTGAAGAACATTCATACAATATCTATTTACAGTCAATACAAATAATATTCCACTAGGGATGAACTCTTACGGTGAAGAACATTCATACAATATCTATTTACAGTCAATACAAATAATATTCCACTAGGGATGAACTCTTACGGTGAAGAACATTCATACAATATCTATTTACAGTCAATACAAATAATATTCCACTAGGGATGAACTCTTACGGTGAAGAACATTCAAACAATATCTATTTACAGTCAATACAAATAATATTCCACTAGGGATGAACTCTTACGGTGAAGAACATTCATACAATGTCTATTTACAGTCAATACAAATAATATTCCACTAGGGATGAACTCTTACGGTGAAGAAAATTCATACAATATCTATTTACAGTCAATACAAATAATATTCCACTAGGGATGAACTCTTACGGTGAAGAACATTCATACAATATCTATTTACAGTCAATACAAATAATATTCCACTAGGGATGAACTCTTACGGTGAAGAACATTCATACAATATCTATTTACAGTCAATACAAATAATATTACACTAGGGATAAACTCTTACGGTGAAGAACATTCATACAATATCTATTTACAGTCAATACAAATAATATTCCAGTCACTGCAATAGCTTTAATTAAGATAATTACTCATAAGGCTGCTCTAATTTTAGACTGGGTATCTCCTCACTAAGCATAGAATGATTTTCCTGTTTTTTTCCGAGTGATTTGCCTAATGTGTCTAAACACCCCCTCCCCCTTTCCTCCCATTCCCATTCCGACACCTGCACATTCCAGGATTCCAAAGAGAGTACACAGACACACACACACTCACAGACACACAGACATTTCATGTGTAGTTCTGTGTGTTTTTTATAGATAGGGTTCTGTGATTTATTATAGAGGCAAATTGTGACTATACAATCTGCACTTTTATGACATGGCAGTCTGTCTGTCTGTCCGTCCGTACGTCTGAACTATTTTATAAATATTTTAATTTATCTTATTTAGATAAACTACGTATTATAAGTCCGTCCGTCCGTCTGTCTGTCCGAAGCCTTTGCTAATTATAAAAGAAAAACTGATAAGGATCTCGAACCATCATTCGTAGTTTCCGAAATAATTTTAACTTCCTGGAAATTTTAATTTTCTTCATTACTAGGGTAAGTTCCGAATTATCGGTCAGTACTACATCTTCGGTCACATAAGAAAAAACAATATAAAAATTGTTATTGTTACACAGTGCTATCTAATAATAACAATTTTTATATTGTTTTTCTTATGTGATCGAAGATGAAGTACTGACCGATAATTCGGAACTTACCCTATACACTTTATATCGTGGTAAAATTCCTCATACAGATTTCAAACTGTTGAAGAAATATAATTTTTATCAATTATAACGCATACAACATTTATTAAATGATTAAAAATTTTAAACCTAAATAACAATTTTTATTTTTAAAATTTACCAACTCAAATATTTTAATTATATTATTATTTTATTAAATTTTTGTAACTCAGATAACCTCAATTAAAAATCATCAATTACTTTCATAATATGATTTATTTCTGACTACATCGCAGAAGCGGACATTCCTTCCATCTCCTCAGATCTAAACACAGCGACCCATTCAACACCTTTTTCCTATTATAAAAAGCAATTACTACAACTCTACATGCTTTATAATGTACTACAATACTTTGCTATGTGCTACAATACGTATCTAGCATGCAATTATCCACAGCTAATTACTGTACATCATTGGAATATATTGTAAAAATATACATAATCCATTTACACTGGTTAACCCCTTACTGCCCGGCTAGTGAAGCTAAAACTGAAAATGTTTGCTCAATGCGATCTGTTTGGTGTCATAAAGTAGTACCTAGGGACTGAGGATTAGACATTATTAAGGCAGTTGGGATTATAAACTATAACAATTTTACAGTCATAAAATATACTTTCGTTACACTGCAGCGGTTAGGTTACTATAGTTATAGTATACACTATAGCTAATAGTATGCACTATAGTATGTACTGTAAACCTACTGTAAAGTGCATACTATAGTCATAGTTTGCACTATAGCTATAGTATGTACTGTAAAATACTATAGCTATAGTATGCACTATACTATAGTATGTAGTATGCACTATAAAATACTGTATAGTGTGCACTGTAAAACAAAATATATATAATATTAGTTAAAGCTTTTATAATATACTTTGATTTTGGTAAAATTAATTTCTTCCTTCATAATAAATTAACAAATATTTGAATTTTAATATAACTCTCCATTCCTATAATTTTTTTCTTCATTTTCTCTAATATTTGCTTGAATATAAAATCTATTTTCCATTACTTTTTAATTTATACGACCACTTAACACCGAAATATCCACTAAGGAATAAATCAACTAGGCTTCTATTCTGCTTATAAACGCTAAGTTCGAATTAAATGTTCGAAACTCATTCCAATATAATGGAACAATGAAGAACGAAATTAGGAACCGAATGCAATCTCCCTTGAATCGACAGAGGCCTGGAATTTCAATTTCATAGTCCATAGCATTTCATATATCATGAATTCCCTATTTAAACACCTGTTAATAATAGAAAGGTAAATAATCATTAATAAGATTATCATAGATTATTTTGTACTGATAATTGATTTGGTTCGATGATTTGATCCAATAGCGGCCTATAAGATTGTTGACCAATTTTGTTCTCGTGGACATCACTGGTCACTCTTGACCCCACTCCCCTCTCTTTTAAAGCCCCCCAATTGACCCCCCAGTTCGATATCCACCCCCCATTTCAATTTGCTAGCAAGGTTATATAGGAAAGAAGAAGTGGAGGAGATTGGATAAATCTATATTGGAACTCATCGATATCCCATGTAAAAACCTTAGTCTATGACTATACCAAAAATAGAAATGAAAATATTATAGCATAAATATATTATAAAATTAGTGATATTATCTTTATTTATAAATGTGCTACATTAGATCTACTTTTTGTTCTATTAATCTACTATCTACATCTTCCTTGCAGTATTTCAAATATAGTTATTTATATAAATTAATTCATGTTAGTAGACGTATTCGAGCATTAATTGGCTGATGAATGTTAGGCGCTGTTTCATTTAGAATTTAGACGTTAGTCCGATAGGCCTAATATCCATAGGTCTATATACACGTACAAACGAAAGCACTGAACTGCAATCTGGAAAAGTGAGAGAGAAAGACGTACCTACCTATAGTAATGACCAATAATTCTTACTGAACTCGGGGTTAAAACACGTATTACCGTGCAATCACGTATTTAACGCACTATGAATTGCCGTTCAATTATGTAATACCGTACAATTATAAATTCCTGTATAGTTACGTATTCCCTTACAGTTACGTATTCCCTTACAGTTACGTATTCCCATACAGTTACGTATTCCCGTACAGTTACGTATTCCTATACAGTTACGTATTCCCTTACAGTTACGTATTCCCTTACAGTTACGTATTCCCATACAGTTACGTATTCCCGTACAGTTACATATTCCAGTACAGTTACGTATTCCCGTACAGTTACGTATTCCCATACAGTTACGTATTCCCGTACAGTTACATATTCCTGTACAGTTACGTATTCCCTTACAGTTACGTATTCCCTTACAGTTACGTATTCCCATACAGTTACGTATTCCCGTACAGTTACATATTCCAGTACAGTTACGTATTCCCGTACAGTTACGTATTCCCTTACAGTTACGTATTCCTATACAGTTACGTATTCCCTTACAGTTACGTATTCCCTTACAGTTACGTATTCCCATACAGTTACGTATTCCCGTACAGTTACATATTCCAGTACAGTTACGTATTCCCTTACAGTTACGTATTCCAGTACAGTTACGTATTCCAGTACAGTTACGTATTCCAGTACAGTTACGTATTCCAGTACAGTTACGTATTCCAGTACAGTTACGTATTCCAGTACAGTTACGTATTCCAGTACAGTTACGTATTCCAGTACAGTTACGTATTCCAGTACAGTTACGTATTTGCGTAAACCAAATTTGATTTATACTTCCATGAAAAAACCTTTTCTTTATTAAGATAAGTGCTAAAACAATATAAGATAGAGAATTGGTCATAAAATTCATTGTCAGGGCCAGGTTCTCTTTCCTTGTTCCTGATTATGAATAGACACCTTTCTATTCGATAGCTTGAATCCTAAAATACCTGAAACGTTCAGATTCTACGTTCAGATTCCCTACCTAATTGGACCGCTAACCTAACCTTCTATATTTAACTTTTTATGACATCATTTAATTTACCGGCGATTAACACAGTTTGCATACAAAAAACAACAATATTTTTATATACAGTAAAAAAAAGTTAGAGAGCTATACTGCTGTAGTTTTAGTAATTTTATTTAAAAAAATTGTAAAATAAATTATTGTATAAAATTTTGAATCAATTTTAAACCAGTCGATTTTTTTTTGTACCCAAAAAATAATCAATACCATTGATATAGTTTCAATTGTTCACAACTTTCAATCCAATTGAATTCATTCAATACTGAACATGGAAATAAAGATTCCCTTGATATTAATTTCAAGTTCAGTCTTAATATGCAAAGTTTCTAATTTCTGTTTAAAAAATGTAATTTTTATAATGAAGTAAATTTAAAATCTGAATTAAACTCCCGACTCGAAAAGTTACTTGTTTGTGCAAGAAGATACAAATAATATTCCACTAGGGATGAACTCTTACGAGGTGACGAACATCTCTCACCTTTGTTTTCATTTCTTCAGAAGGCAGTATACAAATAGTATTACCTTCCCTCGTTTTCTTGCTGCCTGCCCTCTATTGATTTTACATTACATATACAAGAGCAACTGTAAATCTATGTAAATTAATTCCAATCTCTGTAGGGTCCGGCAGACTGTGTACATTCATTTACATACACGCACATATACATCGTGAATGAAGACATCGAACATATACATCGTGAATGAAGACATCGAACACATACATCGTGAATGAAGACATCGAACACATACACCGTGAATGAAGATGTCGAATACATACATCGTGAATGAAGACATCGAACACACACATCGTGAATGAAGACATCGAACATATACATCGTGAATGAAGATATCGACCACATACACCGTGAATGAAGACATCGACCACATACATCGTGAATGAAGACATCGAACACATGAATCGTGAATGAAGACATCGTGAATGAAGACATCGAACACATGAATCGTGAATGAAGACATCGACCACATACACCGTGAATGAAGACATCGAACACATACACCGTGAATGAAGACATCGAACACATACATCGTGAATGAAGACATCGAACACATACATCGTGAATGAAGACATCGAACACATACATCGTGAATGAAGACATCGAACACATACATCGTGAATGAAGACATCGAACACATACACCGTGAATGAAGACATCGAACACATACATCGTGAATGAAGACATCGAACACATACATCGTGAATGAAGACATCGAACACATACATCGTGAATGAAGACATCGAACACATACACCGTGAATGAAGACATCGAACACATACATCGTGAATGAAGACATCGAACACATACATCGTGAATGAAGACATCGAACACACACATCGTGAATGAAGACATCGAACATATACATCGTGAATGAAGATATCGACCACATACACCGTGAATGAAGACATCGACCACATACATCGTGAATGAAGACATCGAACACATGAATCGTGAATGAAGACATCGTGAATGAAGACATCGAACACATGAATCGTGAATGAAGACATCGACCACATACACCGTGAATGAAGACATCGAACACATACACCGTGAATGAAGACATCGAACACATACATCGTGAATGAAGACATCGAACACATACATCGTGAATGAAGACATCGAACACATACATCGTGAATGAAGACATCGACCACATACACCGTGAATGAAGACATCGAACACATACACCGTGAATGAAGACATCGAACACATACATCGTGAATGAAGACATCGAACACATACATCGTGAATGAAGACATCGAACACATACATCGTGAATGAAGACATCGAACACATACACCGTGAATGAAGACATCGAACACATACACCGTGAATGAAGACATCGAACACATACATCGTGAATGAAGACATCGAACACATACATCGTGAATGAAGACATCGAACACATACATCGTGAATGAAGACATCGACCACATACACCGTGAATGAAGACATCGAACACATACACCGTGAATGAAGACATCGAACACATACATCGTGAATGAAGACATCGAACACATACATCGTGAATGAAGACATCGAACACATACATCGTGAATGAAGACATCGAACACATACACCGTGAATGAAGACATCGAACACATACATCGTGAATGAAGACATCGAACACATACATCGTGAATGAAGACATCGAACACATACATCGTGAATGAAGACATCGACCACATACACCGTGAATGAAGATATCGAACACATACATCGTGAATGAAGACATCGACCACATACACCGTGAATGAAGACATCGAACACATACACCGTGAATGAAGACATCGAACACATACATCGTGAATGAAGACATCGAACACATACACCGTGAATGAAGACATCGAACACATACATCGTGAATGAAGACATCGAACACATACATCGTGAATGAAGACATCGACCACATACATCGTGAATGAAGACATCGACCACATACACCGTGAATGAAGATATCGAACATATACATCGTGAATGAAGACATCGAACACATACATCGTGAATGAAGACATCGAACACATACATCGTGAATGAAGACATCGACCACATACACCGTGAATGAAGATATCGAACACATACATCGTGAATGAAGATATCGAACATATACATCGTGAATGAAGACATCGAACACATACATCGTGAATGAAGACATCGACCACATACACCGTGAATGAAGACATCGAACACATACATCGTGAATGAAGACATCGACCACATACACCGTGAATGAAGATATCGAACATATACATCGTGAATGAAGACATCGAACACATACATCGTGAATGAAGACATCGAACACATACATCGTGAATGAAGACATCGAACACATACATCGTGAATGAAGACATCGAACACATACATCGTGAATGAAGACATCGACCACCTACACCGTGAATGAAGACATCGAACACATACATCGTGAATGAAGACATCGAACACATACATCGTGAATGAAGACATCGAACACATACATCGTGAATGAAGACATCGAACACATACACCGTGAATGAAGACATCGAACACATACATCGTGAATGAAGACATCGAACACATACATCGTGAATGAAGACATCGACCACATACATCGTGAATGAAGACATCGACCACATACACCGTGAATGAAGATATCGAACATATACATCGTGAATGAAGACATCGAACACATACATCGTGAATGAAGACATCGAACACATACATCGTGAATGAAGACATCGACCACATACACCGTGAATGAAGATATCGAACACATACATCGTGAATGAAGATATCGAACATATACATCGTGAATGAAGACATCGAACACATACATCGTGAATGAAGACATCGACCACATACACCGTGAATGAAGACATCGAACACATACATCGTGAATGAAGACATCGACCACATACACCGTGAATGAAGATATCGAACATATACATCGTGAATGAAGACATCGAACACATACATCGTGAATGAAGACATCGAACACATACATCGTGAATGAAGACATCGAACACATACATCGTGAATGAAGACATCGAACACATACATCGTGAATGAAGACATCGACCACATACACCGTGAATGAAGACATCGAACACATACATCGTGAATGAAGACATCGAACACATACATCGTGAATGAAGACATCGAACACATACATCGTGAATGAAGACATCGAACACATACATCGTGAATGAAGACATCGAACACATACACCGTGAATGAAGACATCGACCACATACACCGTGAATGAAGACATCGAACACATACATCGTGAATGAAGATGTCAAACTAAGAAACAAGTGAATGTGGTAGCTATGTATTTATTTTAAAATAATATCCCATTTTTTTTTATAATATAACCCACTTAGATATTTGTGGTGTGCTTTTCCGTATATTGAGATATGTGTGTTAGAAGTAGGGTAAGTTTCGAGTTATTGGACAGTGCCACATTTTCGATTGAATAAGAAAAAGTATATATATAATTATTAAAATTAATTAATTATTCTATTTTTTCCTTTTATGATCGATAATGTGGAACTGTCCGATAACTCGGAACTTACCCCATTTCAAGATTTTCAATGCTGATGACTTATTTTTTTAAATGATTTTTTTTTTAAAGGTTTAGAAATATCGAATAAATTGATACTAAAATTTTATACACAGTTTGTTTTCATTGAAATCAAAAATCATATTCATTTTTATTTCCATGTTATTATACAGGGTTGTTATATTATCATCGTTGTAGGTTTTTTTTTTTTGGTTTCAAGCTTTCGAATAGAAAGATGTCAATGCATCATCAGGAACAGGGATGAGACATAACTATAGATTTGGAATACCAAATATTGTTCATTTTTAACCGTTCGTTCATTATTGGTACTATTTTGACCTTTTTTGTTTTAGATGTTATCATTTTTGTACAGTTTATAAATTTGTTTTATTATGAAAAATACTGTTAAATAAAACAGATTTTTATTTCATGAGTTTCAAGATGTTTTTAAAATTGATAGAAATTTCTTTAAAAATTATAGATTAAAAAAGATATGTAGAATTTTAATAAAATAATAGTAGGTATATAGTTAGGATTTCAAAATTATAGTATTTCTAAGCAGTCATATACTTTTAAATACAAGTTTCTTTTGAATTCCAGTTTATGTAATACATTTTTTTTAATTAAATGATTTTTTACAATTTTTTCAAATTAAATAATTTTTCTACAATTTTTTTTTTCCATAAACTATAATTTTTCGAATTTCTCCAGATACGCATCCACATGTTTACCCATTGTGTACCACTTTTCAGTTTTGGGTTACAATGCAAATTGAGCCCCTGTCTCATCCAGTCACGATTGCCCTGACTACCTTAACTCACTACTGCCCATTGAGCCGATGCTATTTAACTAAAGAGAATGCATAGGAATGGGGAAATATGGTAAATGAAGTGAATTGGGATTATATTTTTGTTGTATCAGTGGTTGAATGTTTTTTTTTTAATATTTATTTTTTTATTTCTAAATATAGATATTTTTTTTTAATTTTTTTTTTAATTTCTAAATATAGATATTTTTTTTAAAATATTTATTTAAAAATAACTTGACTTAATAAAGTAGATTCAAATGCAAGGAGAAGGGTTATAGTGGGGCCATAGGAGATTAAGAGGGGTTTATTCCAAATCTTCTATGGCCCCAACATAAATTTCTTCCTACCCTGATATCAATTCATGGTGGGGCCATAGAAGATTAATTTGGAGTTCCTCCCTTAATCTTCTATGGCCCCACCATAATATTGGTCTACAGGTATATATTTACTTTATTATGGCAAGTTATTTTAAATATATTTCAGGCACAATATATTTTATTTTTACTTTACAAATACTCTAAATAGACAATATAATACTTTTAAATTTATATAAAATGATAGAAAATTAAAATCACCGATATCATCAGTTTTCTACATATGATCAAAACATCATCTATCTACGACAATAAATGGTTAAACAAAAATACAATATTAATAATTTATCATAAAAAAATAAATCTAAAAAAAGTTTATTTATCTTACATTTTTGATAAAAAAAAACATGCTGACAATGTCTTTATTATGATATTTTACGATAAAATACCATCAGTATTTACCGTAATGGACAATAACAGACTATCTACCGATTACTTTTTCTACCCGACAGTTTTCTGTTTAGTAGCGGTGGGTAGTAGCTGGTGAACGTTTCTAGCAGTGTGTGTGCTATGGTATGTCCGACCCCTTGGGGATATTCACACGACTGGGTGAGACCCCCCTCCCCCTATATATAGGGGAGGGGAAGGGAATTAGTCTAAATTGAATAAAGGTGAATTAACGTCAGAAATGATGATGGTGAGGAACAAATTAAAAAAATATTTTTTTTTTTTAAATTAAAAATTGGGAAAAAATTAGAAAATGGAGTAAAAATTTTAGAAATACTGATTAGGAAATATCAGATAAAATTTTAAAAATCTATAAATAACTATGAAAGAAATATAATATCCTCTAATAAATATGAAATTATATAAAGGAAATTTTTCTCCTACGAGGGTAAGTTCCGAGTTATCGGACAGTTCCACATTTTAGATCATGTAAGAAAATTTTAATATATAATTAAAAATTGTAGCTCACTATTTTAATTTGTATCCATGATACCGAGAGGTATCATGGATACAAGTTAAAAGGGCAAAGTGCCCCCCTGCCAAGTCATTAAACAGTCACGAAGTGTGCAGTACAACAAACTAGCGGATACAACAAACTACATTGAATATGAAATCTGATGAGAGGTTGCATCATACTAATTAATATTGATTATAGAATTTAATATTATAAAAATGAAGGAAAGATAAAAAATATTTTATTATTTAGATTAGTAATTATGATTGAATTAGTTAGTTATCATAAATATACTTGGTATCATGTGGGGTAAGTTACGAATTATCGGTCAGTACTACATCTTCGGTCATATAAGGAAAAACAATATAAAAATTATTATTATTAGATAGCACTGTGTAATAACAATAATTTTTATATTGTTTTTTACTATATATGACCGAAAATGAAGTACTGACCGATAATTCAGAGCTTACCCCATATAAGAAAGATATTTTTTAAAAGTGGTTTTTCGATTTCAGAAAAAGACCCTAAATTGCTCTACAAAAAATATAAGAAAGAGTCGCCTTTTTTTCTCAGCAGAGTCATCCCTGTCAGTGCCGTCAGATGTTTGTCGTGCTTTATTCGTCGTCAGGAGCTAACAAGCTAAGGACAAACATCACAAACACACGGAGAAACACACGGAGAAACATAGTCAGAGATAGCTACTCCACATCAAAACAATGAAATGCTCCTCTAAACCATTAAATTATGCTTGTAGTAAATTTTTGGATATTTTTGTCTCCTGGTAAAATTAAAAGTTTAATAAGGTAAAACTATGGTAATAAAATGAATATATTAGATGAAAATGTTATTTGAATTTAACTTTATTTATCTATCACCCTCTTACCATTCATACTCCTCCTTCTCTCCTTCTTATATCTCTCTTCCATTGCATTCTTTTCTTCATCACCCTCTTCTCACGTCATTCTCTTCCTTTCATACCCTCTTCTCCCTCTCCTCCGTCATTCTCCCCATTCACCCTCTTCCACCTCTCCTCCCTCATTCTCCCCATTCATCCTCTTCCACATCTCCTCCCTCATTCTTCCCATTCTCACCCTCTTCCACATCTCCTCCCTCATTCTCCCCATTCACCCTCTTCTGCCTCTCCTCCCTCATTCTCCCCTTTCTCACCCTCTTCCTCATTATATTTTATTGTCTCACCAATAAAGGGGGGGGGGGGGGAGTAACACTGCATCACTCTCACCCCATCAGTAGTACATGTAGTAGTAAACTGCAGGAAATAAATAATGCCAAGAGTTAAACCTTAGTATATTTTCTTAGAATTCTTTTTTTGACAATAACGTATTTTTTTTACTAACTTCAATCTAATTAGATGAAACGTACAAAAAATAATTCATTCAATAATATAAACACATTCAAATTAATATATCCAATACATACGTGAAATGTACATTGACGTACAAAGTACATTCCAAGACATTCCTTAAAATGCATATTAACGTACAAAGTACATTCCAAGACATTCCTTAAAATGCATAGTAACGTACAAAGTACATTCCAAGACATTACTTAAAATGCATATTAACGTACAAAGTACATTCCAAGACATTCCTTAAAATGCATATTAACGTACAAAGTACATTCCAAGACATTCCTTAAAATGCATAGTAACGTACAAAGTACATTCCAAGACATTGCTTAAAATGCATATTAACGTACAAAGTACATTCCAAGACATTCCTTAAAATGCATATTAACGTACAAAGTACATTCCAAGACATTACTTAAAATGCATATTAACGTACAAAGTACATTCCAAGACATTACTTAAAATGCATAGTAACGTACAAAGTACATTCCAAGAAATTCCTTAAAATGCATGTTAACGTACAAAGTACATTCCAAGACATTCCTTAAAATGCATATTAACGTACAAAGTACACTCCAAGACATTACTTAAAATGCATAGTAACGTACAAAGTACATTCCAAGACATTACTTAAAATGCATAGTAACGTACAAAGTACATTCCAAGACATTACTTAAAATCATATCGGTCTTACGAAACATCACACTCGTTTTCCAATGTCTACTCGATCACAAGGAAACACCGTGTAGAACATGTTCAAATTGATTGGCGAGGTGATAGATAGGTCGTGATTGCAGTGGGAGTACCTAGTAATAGGCAGTACCTAGTAATAGGCTGTACTAGTAATAGGAGAGGCTGTACCTAGGCCTATTACTTGCCCATCTCTTCTAGACAACCCATTTAATAGGCTGTCACAAGTGCCTTTATTTATTGAGTGCTCTACAGACTGAGGCCTTAGATTTGTATTAGGTAAATTGATAGGTAATTCATTTAATCATAGACAGTTAATAGTGATATACTAGCCATCTTTCGGGCTATCTATCGTCTTATTTAATATTAAATCCAGACTTGCATTTAGCTGTATCTTAATTTTATAGTTTTAGTGTGCAGAACTTATCGTGTCGTCCTTATCACTTAACAAATGTCGCTAGGCAATAACTTGATGAAGTTATGATTCGTTGTGACTCTGTGGACAGAAAGACATAGCCAGTAAGGAGAACTCAGAGATATTCAAAGAAAGAGATAATGGCTTTATTAAATGAGATTTAATCTGTAGAACATTAACCCAATTCAAATGTAAGGTCATTGATTGAATTGTATTTAAAATGTTTAAACTTTTAATAGGTACCTAGTTCCTACTTGACTACCTAGATTTCTAGATTTTCTACTTGAGTGCCTAGATTTCTAGATTGCAGGTATACTTAAGATTGAAAATGGAGATAGAGAAATTCTTCAGTGTCCAAATTGTTCATGTCAAATCGTTTACCTTTAATGGTTGTAGAGGTTTAAGCAACCCCCTTCGGAGAAAATTCGATTGGTGACATCTTAATTAGCTTCGAACCAGTTTGTAGAAATGGGTGTGAGTCGCCAACATACAAACGTGTGTTCAGCTTAATTGGTTTTCCTGACTCTGAGAAATTTGTACACTAAATTAAACTGATATCAATTGAGTGAACCTTAGTAAGATGTTTTTCTTCATGTAAAAGAAACCAATTTCCCATTTAGAATAGGTTTTGATTCTTATCCGGAAGCTGGTGCATTTTAACCCGCTTCCCAAATGGTATCTTCAGTGTATTCATCTATAGAACTCAAACCGTTAATAACCAACCATGTATGTGCATCAGAAAAAAAGGAGATTTCAATAGCAGCTTCAAAGGGTGGAACATAAATAAAAAAAACTGTCAAAATAGAGTGCGTGGTGATTCCTTTGCCTGGTAATTTAATGGTGAATTACCTAAATTACAGTGCTGAGCGTAGTAGAGCTTTGTACTGTGTTCTTGCGTTCATCCTTTGCTTGCATCTCAGCTACAACAAATCACTGGTTTGATGTGCATTTCTATAGGTACACTATTTTACATTATTAATTCTAGTTCAGTGTTGAGAAAGTGCTAAAAAATACATACCTATTTGCAAACGTCAAAATGTTACATTATGTCATTATAGTTAAATTTCAGAATATCAAAGATGTTGTAAATCTTATGGTACAGTAGAACTCCTCTATAATGAACTACAACTAGCTCACTATAGAGCCTACTTCACTATAGAGGAGTTGTAGCTACCGGTAGAACTTCTCTATAATGAAGTAAGCTCTATATAGTGAGAGCTTGTAAAAGTCCTCTACAAAGAACTACAACTAGGTCACTATAGAGCTTACTTCACTACAGAGGCGCAGTCAAGAGATGCATAGAAAACTGATGGCCTATTTAGGGCAGACTACACAAATATGTTCATTATACAGGGTGCTTCATTACTCAGGACTCTACTAATCAGGATGTTTCACTATACAGGACTTCATTTTAAAGTTGTACTGTATATAATTCTACAACACGTAGCTAGCCAATCCGTTATAAATACATATGTATATATACTTACGTAGTTCCACGTGTGAACATTTATAATAAAGTATTATTTTTATGAACTGTCATGGTCACTTGGAATGTACCAGGAATTAGTACAGGCAATTCCTGTTTTTGGAATCTCGGAATTAGCCACAGGGTCACAGGTTGACCTTAACCATGATTGCAATGTATTTATGGAAACATGAACTTGAAATATAGAACCACATTATTATTTCAATTTGTTTGACCCTCAAACAAGGGGTTGAATATAGTATTTACGCGTTACAGTACTAATAAAAATAAACCTGATGTCATCCGTGAGGAATTATAGAATAAAATGATTTTCGATTTAAAAAAGAATATATATACCATTTAAAATAGTTAATGAAATAAATAATCGAAATACATTTGACTAATTAATTAATAGTATATATAGTTCCGAATTATCTGTCTGTTCCCTATTTTTCAATTATACAAAAGAAAATTATGTAATAATTATTTAACTTTTTATTCTAATTGGTACCCATGATACGTGCAGGTATCATGGGTACCAATTAGAATAAACGTTTAGTTATTATATAATTTTTCCCAACATGATCGAAAATGTGCAACTGTCTGATAATTCGGAACTAACCCAAATCTTAAAACATTAAACAAAATAAATTATATCCGTATCTCAGTCATTACTTTTGTACAACATCAAAAACAATATAATTTAAAACTATATTCCATAATTACCGGTCACATTATAAAATAATCTCGCAGACAGTATCTATAGCATCAGCATGTACCATCATTTTTTGTGTAGTTGCGCAAGTGTATTTGTAGCAACTGAAAAGTTTCATGTGAATGGATTTAACGCACCAAAGTGAATAGAACTCTATACAGTACATAGAATGCACCTGTCAATCACTAAATGCACTGCAACTGCTTGCAATAACATTGGTGCAGGCTAATCTTGTTGCTAGCTATACGATTAAGCAATGTATTTAAAGTATAAACTGGAGAGATGTTCATTGGTATATTTTCGTTGTAACTGTATTAAAATTATGGAATTGCTTGCAAGAAGATGCATTTTAATTACCATGGTCACTTTATGCATTTTATTACCGGTAATAAGATGCATTTTAATTACCATGGTCACATTATGCATTTATTACCGGTAAAAAGATGCATTTTAATTACCATGGTCACTTTATGCATTTTATTACCGGTAAAAAGATGCATTTTAATTACCATGGTCACTTTATGCATTTTATTACCGGTAAAAAGATGCATTTTAATTACCATGGTCACTTTATGCATTTTATTACCGGTAATAAGATGCATTTTAATTACCATGGTCACTTTATGCATTTTATTACCGGTAAAAAGATGCATTTTAATTACCATGGTCACATTATGCATTTTATTACCGGTAAAAAGATGCATTTTTATTACCATGGTCACTTTATGCATTTTATTACCGGTAAAAAGATGCATTTTAATTACCATGGTCACTTTATGCATTTTATTACCGGTAAAAAGATGCATTTCATTACCGATCAACTGATGCATTTTATTACCGGTCAAAAGATGCATTTTATTACCGGTCAACTGATGCATTTTATTACCGGTAAACTGATGCATTTATTACCGGTAAACTGATGCATTTTATTACCGGTCATCCGATGCATATTATTACCGGTCAACCTATGCATATTATTACCGGTCAACCGATGCATTTCATTACCGGTCAACCGATGCATTTTATTACCGGTCAACCGATGCATTTTATTGCCGGTCAAAAGATGCATTTTATTACCGGTCAACTGATGCGTTTTATTCCGGTCAAAAGATGCATTTCATTACCGGTCAAAAGATGCATTTCATTACCGGTCAAAAGATGCATTTCATTACCGGTCAAAAGATGCATTTTATTACCGGTCAACCGATGCATATTATTACCGGTCAACCGATTCATATTATTACCGGTGAACCGATGCATTTTATTACCGGCCAACTGTTGCCTTCCTCACCGCTGATGCAATCTTTTCTCACTAATCACTACCAACCGGTCTTGTTTTACATTCTATTAATTCTCCACGTTAAACCCCTCTTCCATCACCAACTTTCCCCCCTTTCCAACACCCCCCAGTTTCCCCCTTTCGAGTACTGTCTCCCATCCACCCCTACCCCCATTCTCGTAATTGCCACTTACATCTGTATATGATGAGCGCACGCTCGTACTTGGTAATTGTACGTCTACATAACATCTGGACAATGTCAAAGGGGCCGGGACTGGTGACGTACCCACCTTAACCAACCTATAAAAACATCTTAAAAAGATCAAACATCCAGCCTAACATTCATGCCAAACATCTACCTTTTAATCATCTCCACCGTAAACTAAACATAAACAAATAACAAACTTCACAATTCGACTAAAACCGTTTTTTCGAGACTACAAACACCCAGTCCGGTGTTTGGGGGTAATGTTGGACATAGTTTCGAGATGATAGTCATCTTACAGAAAGTGACTATCCTACATAATAGTCTTTACTATTACAACTGGCCACTTTGTCTTTAAGAGTTCCCCTGACGGAGAGTTATGGACACCTCTGTTATTTCGAGCTGTACCTACCAAGAAATACCATAAAGCATGTAAAACCTATGATGTGCCTATAATTTGATCTGCCTAGGCAAGTACGTATCATTTGGCTTCAGATTGTTATACTGGTAGTGATAGACTAGTAATGTTAGACTGGTAGTGATAGACTAGTAATGTTAGACTGGTACTGACCAGTCAGTCGCTTGGTAGTAGTGGGTTAAAATAACTAAAAAATGCGAGTTTCTCAGAAGAACATAAGTTGATTAGTTTCTACTTAGATACATGGGAGAGAATTGGTGCTTCTTATTGCTGGAGTTGTGTACTAAATAGGGAATGTACTAAATAGGGAATGTACTAAATAGGGAATGTACTAAATAGGGAATGTACTAAATAGGGAATGTACTAAATAGATACTGTACTAAATAGGGAATGTACTGAATAGGGAATGTACTGAATAGGGAATGTACTGAATAGGTACTGTACTGAATAGGGAATGTACTGAATAGGTACTGTACTGAATAGGGAATGTACTAAATAGGGAATGTACTAAATAGGGAATGTTCTAAATAGGGAATGTACTAAATAGGGAATGTACTGAATAGGGAATGTACTGAATAGGTACTGTACTGAATAGGGAATGTACTAAATAAGGAATGTACTAAATAGGGAATGTACTGAATAGGGAATGTACTGAATAGGTACTGTAATGAATAGGGAATGTACTAAATAGGGAATGTACTAAGTAGGAAATGTACTAAATAGGGAATGTACTAAATAAGGAGTGTACTGAATAGGTACTGTACTACATAGGGAATGTACTGAATAGGGAATGTACTGAATAGGTACTGTACTGAATAGGGAATGTACTAAATAGGGAATGTACCAAATAGGTACTGTACTAAATAGGGAATGTACTAAATAGGTACTGTACTAAATAGGGAATGTACTGAATAAGGAATGTACTGAATAGGTACTGTACTGAATAGGGAATGTACTAAATAGGGAATGTACTAAATAGGTACTGTACTAAATAGGGAATGTACTAAATAGGTACTGTACTAAATAGGGAATGTACTAAATAGGGAATTTACTAAATAGGTACTGTACTAAATAGGGAATGTACTAAATAGGGAATGTACTAAATAGGGAATGTACTAAGTAGGCAATGTACTGAATAGGGAATGTACTAAATAGGGAATGTACTAAATAGGGAATGTACTGAATAGGTACTGTACTAAATAGGGAATGTACTAAATAGGGAATGTACTGAATAGGGAATGTACTAAATAGGGAATGTACTAAATAGGTACTGTACTAAATAGGGAATGTACTAAATAGGTACTGTACTAAATAGGGAATGTACTAAATAGGCAATGTACTAAATAGGGAATGTACTAAATAGGGAATGTACTAAATAGGGAATGTACTGAATAGGGAGTGTACTAAATAGGTACTGTACTAAATAGGGAATGTACTGAATAGGGAATGTACTAAATAGGGAATGTACTGAATAGGGAATGTACTGAATAGGTACTGTACTGAATAGGGAATGTACTAAATAGGGAATGAACTAAATAGGTACTATACTAAATAGGGAATGTACTGAATAGGGAATGTACTGAATAGGTACTGTACTGAATAAGGAATGTACTAAATAGGGAATGTACTAAATAGGGAATGTACTGAATAGGGAATGTACTGAATAGGTACTGTACTGAATAGGGAATGTACTAAATAAAGAATGTACTAAATAGGGAATGTACTAAATAAGGAATGTACTAAATAGGGAATGTACTGAATAGGGAATGTACTGAATAGGTACTGTACTGAATAGGGAATGTACTAAATAGGGAATGTACTGAATAGGGAATGTACTGAATAGGTACTGTACTAAATAGGGAATGTACTAAATAGGGAATGTACTGAATAGGGAATGTACTGAATAGGTACTGTACTGAATAGGTACTGTACTAAATAGGGAATGTACTAAATAGGGAATGTACTAAATAGGGAATGTACTAAATAGGGAATGTTCTGAATAGGGAATGTACTGAATAGGTACTGTACTGAATAGGGAATGTACTAAATAGGGAATGTACTAAATAGGGAATGTACTAAGTAGGCAATGTACTAAATAGGGAATGTACTAAGTAGGCAATGTACTGAATAGGGAATGTACTAAATAGGGAATGTACTAAGTAGGCAATGTACTAAATAGGGAATGTACTAAATAGGGAATGTACTAAGTAGGCAATGTACTAAATAGGGAATGTACTAAATAGGGAATGTACTAAATAGGGAATGTACTAAATAGGGAATATCTTCCAGTTTGTAACTAAATTTTCAATCAATTTCATATTACTCACCATTCATTCAATAATTATTAAAGTTACTAAAAATGAATCATAAAAATAAAACTTGAAACATTATTTCCACTTACAAAAATAACTTAAATATATATTCCTTATGTTCATTTATTTTGAATATTTTATATACATATATAATAATTATATAAAAATCATCATATATAATTTAAAATTCAACATTATGTTATTTAAACACCTATGATTTTTATTTCGTTTAATATTTTAACTGACAATTAAGTTCTTATGTTTTTTTTCTACAACTGCAGTGAAGCGGAAAAATAATGAGACAATTCCTTCCTATTTTTATAGCCATTTAATGGAGAAATAATTAGTTTTGATAATTTCTGAAAGTCATCTAATCCTGTTGTTAAGTCTTCTTGTACATACAATATTGTGAGTGATATCTATGTAGAACAGGTCTACAATGTTGTAACGATATCTCTACAATGTTGTCTTTATCTTGGTTGAATATCGTACCAATGTTGTCACAATATTGGTTGTATATCGTACCAATGTTGTCCTATTATTGGTTGTATATCGTACCAATGTTGTCCTATTATTGGTTGTATATTGTACCAATGTTGTCCTATTATTGGTTGCATATCGTACCAATGTTGTCCTATTATTGGCTGTATATCGTACCAATGTTGTCCTAATATTGGTTGCATATCGTACCAATGTTGTCCTAATATTGGCTGTATATCGTACCAATGTTGTCCTATTATTGGTTGCATATCGTACCAATGTTGTCCTAATATTGGTTGTATATCGTACCAATGTTGTCCTATTATTGGTTGCATATCGTACCAATGTTGTCCTATTATTGGTTGCATATCGTACCAATGTTGTCCTATTATTGGTTGTATATTGTACCAATGTTGTCCCAATATTGGTTGTATATCGTACTAATGTTGTCCTATTATTGGTTGCATATCGTACCAATGTTGTCCTAATATTGGTTGTATATCGTACCAATATTGTCCTATTATTGGCTGTATATCGTACCAATGTTGTCCTATTATTGGTTGCATATCGTACCAATGTTGTCCTAATATTGGTTGTATATCGTACCAATATTGTCCTATTATTGGTTGCATATCGTACCAATGTTGTCCTAATATTGGTTGTATATCGTACCAATGTTGTCCTATTATTGGTTGCATATCGTACCAATGTTGTCCTAATATTGGTTGTATATCGTACCAATATTGTCCTATTATTGGCTGTATATCGTACCAATATTGTCCTATTATTGGCTGTATATCGTACCAATGTTGTCCTATTATTGGCTGTATATCGTACCAATATTGTCCTATTATTGGCTGTATATCGTACCAATATTGTCCTATTATTGGCTGTATATCGTACCAATATTGTCCTATTATTGGCTGTATATCGTACCAATGTTGTCCTATTATTGGTTGCATATCGTACCAATGTTGTCCTATTATTGGTTGCATATCGTACCAATGTTGTCCTATTATTGGTTGCATATCGTACCAATGTTGTCCTATTATTGGTTGTATATCGTACCAATGTTGTCCTAATATTGTCTGTATATCGTACCAATGTTGTCCTATTATTGGTTGCATATCGTACCAATGTTGTCCTAATATTGGTTGTATATCGTACCAATGTTGTCCTAATATTGGCTGCATATCGTACCAATACTGCACCCATGTGTCTCCGTTAGAAATTCCTATGTACATCATTAGTACCTCCCACAGTTTCACTTTTCCAACCATTTCACTTTTTATTTCTTGTTAGTTCAATACAGTAGAAATCCTCTATAGTGAACTCCTCTATAGTGAACTCCTCTATAGTGAACTCCTCTATAGTGAACTCCTCTATAGTGAACTCCTCTGTAGTGAACTCCTCTATAGTGAACTCCTCTATAGTGAACTCCTCTATAGTGAACTCCTCTATAGTGAACTCCTCTATAGTGAACTCCTCTATAGTGAACTCCTCTATAGTGAACTCCTCTATAGTGAACTCCTCTATAGTGAATGTAGAGTCATTAGTAAGAGAACTATCCTCTATAGTGAACAAATTTTCTTCAGTCTGCCTTTTAAAAAAGATATTTGTTTACTATACTGGTTAGTTCTTTACTCATGACACTATACGTTCACTATGGAGGAGCTGTACTATACAACTATACATCACTATACAAGTTATTAATTAAGATGCCTTTACATTCTGAAATCATTTTTATACACTGATAAAAAAATACGAGTCGAATTGACTCATTTTAACATTTTACTCAAAAACAAGAGTCATATTGACTCCTAATTCATAGTCAGATTGACTCAGGTAGAGTCAATCAAGAAAAATGACTCCAATATTTGAGTTCTGCAGCCTTGACTCAAACGATGAGTCAGGCTGACTCACAATTGTTTCTCAGTGTACAGTATTAGTTCTGACTCAATAACCAGGTCACATTAAACGGATTCTTTCATTGATGTGTGTTTGTGTGTTTGTACGCTTCAAATTCAGTCCTATTCTCTTTTCCGAGAACTGCAAATACTTCTGTTTCCGTCTGTCTCTGGTTATGGCAACATTCCTTTTTCGGTAACCTACTTTACACCTCGTGATGCTCTCGTAAAATTGGATGCAGGAAAGCTACTCTGCAATAAGGTGTTAGTCGATACAGTCATAGATTTTTTTGCACTTTTAAATTACGGGTTTTGTATGAGGGCAAGTTACGAATTATCGGTCAGTTACACATCTTCGGTCACATAAGAAAACATATAGAATTATTATTTTAATTTTAATTGGTATCCATGATACCTGCAAGTATCATGGATACCAATTAAAATAATTATTATTATATCGTTTTTTCTTATATGACCGAAGATGTGTAACTGACCGATAATTCGTAACTTACCCTTTATTTAAAGTACGTATTATTATTATATATATACTGATTTAACATTATTTTAAAGTCACAACTATGATTTTTTTTAATTATTAATATCAGAGTCCTTTTATTATGTATATTTAATATAAATGTGACAGACAGACAGACAAACATGACGCACATCTTATTATACAATTAGTATTTAATATATCTATTAAATGTATACCTATTACTAATTTAATAACCCATCGTATTTATGTAAACCACACACATATTAATTTCAATAAAAGTAGAATAGTTTTTAATCAAATTTTTAAAAGCTCTTAAAATAACAAAGAAAACTAATAAATAATAATAAACTTTAATTGCAATAGAAACTGCTAATAAAATTGAGCTTATAATCATTGGTGAAACTATTTTAATCTTACATACAACATTGTTACTAAATACTACTGCTATTACGTCACGCTAGAGCTAACTGATACAGTAGAAAAACTATAATGAACTCCTCTATAGTGAATGTAGTGTCATGAGTGAGGAAGTAGCCTCTATAGTGAACAAATTTCCTTTAGTCTGCCATAAAATGGTCATCAGTTTTCTATAACTAATGGCTATTTATGGCAGACTAAAGAAAATTTGTTTAATATACAGGCTTCTTCCTTACTAAGGACACTACATTCACTATAGAGGAGTTCTACTGTATAGATTCTTTAGTTTTCGTTTCATTTCCTAACTTTTACGGATATTTTTGTCTACATTCCACCAATAACTGGGCTATATTTCTTGGCTATACTATAGCCACGGGCTTTACAGTCATTCTTCGTATTCTTTCATTTCCGAATTATTGATTATTTATACACTAGTGTACTTTCCCGTTAAAAATAACGTCTTTTCAATAATATTTATATTGGTGTAAATTAACAATTCTCACATGGTCCGTATCTTCATATTTAGTTATTTATTAATTAACTAGTGTACTTTCCCGTTAAAAATAACGGGTCATCATCAGTACCAATTTCTTACCCGTTATTACGTTACTTATAATGAATTCAATTAAAATTAAATTTTCTACATAGTCTAATTTATTTTGTATATAAAATACATTTAAAAATTGAATAAAAACAGGGTAATTTAAATATCAAGTCAATATATTCCCGTGCGTATCATAGTTACATTCTTCATGTTTAATACCCGTAGTGTAAAAGCGGACACCAAATAAATAAATATACACACGAGGGAAATTATTAGTATAGATTTTTACATCGGTATATATCAAATAGTGAGATGTTCCTAATGCATTTTAATGAACTTTATTTTTTTTATAAAAATAATATATATCTTCATAGTTATTGTCACAACCCTAGTGACAATATGCTTTATAAATCATAGAGAATATTACAGACGGAGAGAATTAAAGAGTATTGAATGGTTCTACACCAGCGGTATACAGTATTCGATACCATTTCATTTCGTCTGTGATATTCTTAAGATCTATGATTTTAAAAGCATATTGTCACAACCCCAGTCATTATACATAATGAGTTGTATCAAAATATTTATTTAAAATAAATACTTGAATTGATAGCTATTGTAAATTAATATTCAAAGTATTATCATCTATAAATTTAATGAAAAATCAGAAAAATAATTATTTATAGAAAAAAATACTGCAAATTTTTTTTACAATTGTTTTTAAATGTAATTTAAATATTAGTAAATAATTTTAGGTACTGAATGATCTAAATTCAAATCATTTACTTTAACACTGTTACTGCAGTGTCAGTTAAAGTATCAGATAAACATGTTATACTTTGCAGTGTGTAGAAATGTGATACAGTGGAAACTGATACAAATTAGAAAAAAAGATACAGTGTAGCTGTTGAATGATACAGTGTCTTTCCACTGTTTCTATGCATTTCAGTGATGCATTTTAGTACACTGTATCATTTTAGTGCACTGTATCATTTTAGTGCACTGTATCATTTTAGTGCACTGTATCATTTTAGTGCACTGTATCATTTTAGTACACTGTATCATTTTAGTGCACTGTATCATTTTAGTACACTGTATCATTTTAGTGCACTGTATCATTTTAGTGCACTGTATCATTTTAGTGCACTGTATCATTTTAGTGCACTGTATCATTTTAGTGCACTGTATCATTTTAGTGCACTGTATCTTTTTAGTGCACTGTATCATTTTAGTACACTGTATCATTTTAGTACACTGTATCATTTTAGTACACTGTATCATTTTAGTGCACTGTATCATTTTAGTACACTGTATCATTTTAGTACACTGTATCATTTTAGTGCACTGTATCATTTTAGTGCACTGTATCATTTTAGTGCACTGTATCATTTTAGTACACTGTATCATTTTAGTACACTGTATCATTTTAGTACACTGTATCATTTTAGTACACTGTATCATTTTAGTACACTGTATCATTTTAGTGCACTGTATCATTTTAGTACACTGTATCATTTTAGTGCACCGTATCATTTTAGTGCACCGTATCATTTTAGTACACTGTATCATTTTAGTGATGCATTTTAGTGCACCGTATCATTTTAGTACACTGTATCATTTTAGTACACTGTATCATTTTAGTACACTGTATCATTTTAGTACACAGTATCATTTTAGTACACTGTATCATTTTAGTGCACTGTATCATTTTAGTACACTGTATCATTTTAGTGCACCGTATCATTTTAGTGCACCGTATCATTTTAGTACACTGTATCATTTTAGTGCACTGTATCATTTTAGTGCACTGTATCATTTTAGTGCACTGTATCATTTTAGTGCACTGTATCATTTTAGTGCACTGTATCATTTTAGTACACTGTATCATTTTAGTGCACTGTATCATTTTAGTGCACCGTATCATTTTAGAGCACTGTATCATTTTAGTGCACTGTATCTTTTTAGTACACTGTATCATTTTAGTACACTGTATCATTTTAGTGCACTGTATCATTTTAGTGCACTGTATCATTTTAGTACACTGTATCATTTTAGTACACTGTATCATTTTAGTGCACTGTATCTTTTTAGTACACTGTATCATTTTAGTACACTGTATCATTTTAGTGCACTGTATCATTTTAGTGCACAGGTGCATCAGACTGGAATGCACTGCCTCCAGCTACCAACCTAATATGGTAACAACCAACTAGAGAAAGTGAAGAGACACTGTGGTGCACTGTGGTACATTGTGGTACACTGTGGTACACTGTGGTGCACTGTGGTACACTGTGGTACACTGTGGTACACTGTGGTACACTGTGGTACACTGTGGTACACTGTGGTACACTGTGGTACACTGTGGTACACTGTGGTACACTGTGGTACACTGTGGTACACTGTGGTACACTGTGGTACACTGTGGTACACTGTGGTACACTGTGGTACACTGTGGTACACTGTGGTACACTGTGGTACACTGTGGTGCACTGTGGTACACTGTGGTACACTGTGGTACACTGTGGTACACTGTGGTACACTGTGGTACACTGTGGTGCACTGTGGTACACTGTGGTACACTGTGGTACACTGTGGTACACTGTGGTGCACTGTGGTACACTGTGGTACACTGTGGTGCACTGTGGTACACTGTGGTACACTGTGGTACACCGTGGTACACTGTGGTACACCGTGGTACACTGTGGTGCACTGTGGTACACTGTGGTACACTGTGGTACACTGTGGTACACTGTGGTGCACTGTGGTACACTGTGGTACACTGTGGTGCACTGTGGTACACTGTGGTACACTGTGGTGCACTGTGGTACACTGTGGTACACTGTGGTACACTGTGGTACACTGTGGTGCACTGTGGTACACTGTGGTACACTGTGGTACACTGTGGTACACTGTGGTGCACTGTGGTACACTGTGGTACACTGTGGTGCACTGTGGTACACTGTGGTACACTGTGGTACACTGTGGTGCACTGTGGTACACTGTGGTACACTGTGGTGCACTGTGGTACACTGTGGTACACTGTGGTACACTGTGGTACACTGTGGTACACTGTGGTACACTGTGGTACACTGTGGTGCACTGTGGTACACTGTGGTACACTGTGGTACACTGTGGTACACTGTGGTACACTGTGGTACACTGTGGTACACTGTGGTGCACTGTGGTACACTGTGGTACACTGTGGTACACTGTGGTACATTGTGGTACACTGTGGTACACTGTGGTACATTGTGGTACACTGTGTTCTGTCATGATATTTAAACGGTGATTATAATCGGTGATTAAAAGATCATCTATCTACGACAATAAATGATTAGACAATACAATAGTACTTTATCATAAATTAAAAACACTTTCAGTCTATCGTCTTTCGTCGGACATTCCTTTCAAATATCCTAACGATAATGTCTTAATTATGATATGATAAAATACCATCAATATTTACCGTAATGGACAATAACAGACGATCTGCCGATTGTAAATTTACCAACTGGGTGATAATTCATGCAGGGCAGTGATACGGCAAACTAACGGGTGGCCTGCCAATTAAAATATAACATTAAAATTTGTCATTAAAAAATATAAGAATTTATGATTGCCAGTCTGTGGTATTTCCATTTTTTAATGGGAAGGGTACGCTAGTTCCACTAGACGCTGCGTAGTGCAATTCGCATCCAATGGAGAAATGGAAATATATATTAAAAGTTATTTTTTATTATTTTAAACGAGGTTTTTTTTTACGTATAATTTCTAATGGATTTTTTTAAATCTTTTCACTAGATAATTTTTATAATCTCTAAACTTAATTGAAACAATATTGTCACGATAAGAAACTTAATTAATTTCTACTGTACACCGAGAAAAAATGGTGAGTCAACCTGACTCATCGCTTGAGTCATGGCTGCAAAATTCCAATTGGAGTCGTTTTTCTTGATTGAACCTACCTGAGTCAATCTGACTATGAATTAGGAGTCAATATGACTTTTGTTTTTGAGTAAACTATTATGATGAGTCAAATTGACTCACATTTTTGAGCCAGTTTTGGGACAACCTGAAAATTGAGTCAAATTGACTCGTATTTTTTTTCTCATTGTATTTACCAACATATGCCAAGATATGTTGGTATGTAGGTATGCTAATCATGTTCCTATTTCTCCACTGATTATTTCTACTGTACACCATATGGTACATAATACACACTGTATGGTACACTGTACAATGTATGGTAATTAAAATTCACAGTGCACCTGTCTTGGAATATTTTAATTGATAATTATACGATGAAAACGTTAATTAAAAACTAGAATAATTTAATGCTGTCTTCTTAATTATGCGATTGCTTAATTTTGTTTTGTTAGTCGATTTTGATATTTGAAATTTTAACGTAAAATATTAATAATATTTTTTTTTTTTTTTTTTTTTTTTTTTTTTTTTTGGGTAGAAAGGATTCAATCGAAAATTAAATCGAAAATTTATGTTAAAAACTAATAATATTTTGTTGCTATATATATATTTTAATTTATATTGTTATTTGTTAATTGTTCAACATATATTTTTTTTTATAAAATATTTTTCCTCTATTTATTTTATTTTGAAATATTAAAGTTATATAACTTTAAAGGTCCCCTCCACTCTATTTTTTATTTCTTTATTCATTAGAACTAATGTTACTGATTACAAAACTGCAAACCATTTCAAAATAGGTTCGAATTTTTTATTTATATGTATTATTAAATGTTTTTTTTATTTTTTATATTATACTAGTGTATTTTCCCATTAAAAATAACGGGTCATCATCAATATTAATTTATTACCCGTTATTAGGATACTTTTAATGAATTCAATTAAAATAAAATTTTCTGCATAGTCTAATTTATTTCATAGATAAAATACATTTAAAAATTGAATATAAACAGAAGAATTTAAATATCAAGTCAATATATTCCCGTGCGTATCATAGTTACATTCTTCATGTTTAATACCCGTCGAGTAAAAGCGGACACCAAATAAATAATTAAATAAATAAATAAATAAACACACTAAGGAAATTATTAATATAGATTATATTTAAGTAATTCTTGTGATTTTTCTTCTAACCTCTGAATTTCAAGCGAAGAAAAAGTAGGACCGACAAATTCAAAACAATAACAAAAATGATAGACAAATTAAAAATGGCTGAATCTAAATACCATTACTCTTAAAAACATTACCTAAAATTGTACCTAAATACCTAACTAACAATAAATGTACGACAATACAAGATAAAGTTTGTATCCCGTTCTTGTTCTTCTTTTGAATCTTATTAGAAAGGTCGGACAGTGAAGGTTGAGAGTGACTATTTCTTATATAATTAATTACAAAGCGAATACTTGATCAATTTCTTTTTTGTTACCTGTGATATATTATATAACCTAAGAATAAAAATTTAAACATTTCTAGAGAAATTTTAATGTAGAGTGGCGGGAATCTTCAGGAAAACTAAAAGATAAAAATAGTAAACAAATTTTTGCAAATTTAAAATATAGCATCATATAAGCATGAATTTAAAACAAAATAATATTTCAGTAAAACCTCTATTTTTCTTCGTGGAGCGCACACTACGCCGCCACCGCTATATTTTTTGTTCATTATGAGCTTTTCATGACCTTGACCTTTGACCCGATCGCTTCCAAAATCTAACCAAATGGTTTCTGGATAATGACCAATCGTCTCACCAAATTTCAGGCAATTTGGTTGAATACTTTTTGAGTTATGCGAATAACAAGATTACAAATATGTAAACCGCTGATCACAACATAACGTTCCGCAATTTATGCCAATGTAATAAAATACCTATGCTCTTTTTTCACATGTTACTTTAGTATTACAATATTATACAAAATAGACTCTTTTCCTACTTCCCTGATACAGTTTCCCAAATACTCGATTCTCAGGGTAACTTCGGTATTTTTTATTTTTTTTAGCACCAGACACAATAGTGGTTGCAATGCATGTACACTCATGCACATTGACAAGCTGTCTGACAATGCATGTAATTTACTAATTTACTTTGCACAAATTAGTTAGATAGTCTGGATTCTGCTGCAGATAAGAAACCGTCCGTCCATTGTGCGATTTTACAGCAATGCCTGCTAGTCAGTAACAAGACCTTGTCGTTAAATTAGTACAGTGAAACTCCTGAGTTATGAAGTGCACTTGAGTTATGATGTCGTTTTCTATGTTTAAATTATAGAAAACTATATAAGTCAAGAATTGCGTCATAGTTATATCTCAATGACCATAGTTTTCTATGGTTTTAATCATAGAAAACTATCTAGTGTATCCGAGTAATGAAGAGGTTTTAAGTTATGAATGAACCAATACATCACTGTACTTAGTTTATCAAGGAGACATCAGTGTGTCGTACAGACGCCCATTTTTAATCATATCCCATTATTTCCTAAATATCATAAGTCAGATTATTATATAGATGTCAAGTTAATTAATGATTTAGGTATACATACATATATCTAAATCGCAACACATATACATATAGGTTGCAAGTTTCAAAACAATTTACATTAATGTATAGATATTACTTTTGTAATGTAAATTGTTGTATCCGCTAGTTTGTTGTACTGCACACTTCATGATTGTTTATTGGCCTGGCAGGGGGGTTACACTTACACTCATATATTTTTATTCGATTTAATAATAAATAAAATGAAAGTACTAACACACACTCGGCATTAGAGGATTAAAGGAGTTTAAAAACGTGCAACGCATTCTCGAGATTGTGCAAATCGGCTAACGGCGCGGATCATATTTTTGTGATGGGTAGGTCAAGTACATTAGTTAGATTTATCTCACGTGTGAAAAAGAAATGAGACCTGAAGCTACGAGACTACGTAAAAAAACGTAATTGTCTGATTTTGATATACTATCAGAGAAAAGAGTCACTGTGATGATGTACTACCAGAGAAAAGAGTCACTGTGATAATGTACTATCAGAGAAAAGAGTCACTGTGATGATGTACTATCAGAGAAAAGAGTCACTGTGATGATGTACTACCAGAGAAAAGAGTCACTGTGATAATGTACTATCAGAGAAAAGAGTCACTGTGATGATGTACTACCAGAGAAAAGAGTCACTGTGATAATGTACTATCAGAGAAAAGAGTCACTGTGATGATGTACTATCAGAGAAAAGAGTCACTGTGATGATGTACTATCAGAGAAAAGAGTCACTGTGATGATGTACTACCAGAGAAAAGAGTCACTGTGATAATGTACTATCAGAGAAAAGAGTCACTGTGATGATGTACTATCAGAGAAAAGAGTCACTGTGATGATGTACTATCAGAGAAAAGAGTCACTGTGATGATGTAGAAGCAGAGAAAAGAGACACTGTGATAATGTACTATCAGAGAAAAGAGTCACTGTGATAATGTACTATCAGAGAAAAGAGTCACTGTGATGATGTACTATCAGAGAAAAGAGTCACTGTGATGATGTACTATCATAGAAAAGAGTCACTGTATTGAGGTAATTTCTTAAATCACAGTTTTTTAATTTTTTATTATTTTCAAATCTTACACATTTTTCGGTCTGTACTCAGACCAATTTTTAAAAATGAATTTCATTATTATGATATTCATTTTTGTTTTATGTGATTATATTAATAATCCGGGTACCTCTTTAGTTATAACCTGAAGAAATAAGAAGTATTATCCCGATCCTATTAGTATCATTTGAATTTTTCTACTTATAATTTTATTTTATTAGTAAAGGCCATTACATCATTTTATTATCATTATAGTACGAGATAAAGGCCATTGCATCATTTTATTAGCATTATAGTACGAGATAAAGGCCATTGCATCATTTTATTAGCATTATAGTACGAGATAAAGGCCATTGTATCATTTTATTAGCATTATAGTACGAGATAAAGGCCATTGCATCATTTTATTAGCATTATAGTACGAGATAAAGGCCTTTACATCATTTTATTAGCATTATAGTACGAGATAAAGGCCATTGTATCATTTTATTAGCATTATAGTACGAGATAAAGGCCATTGCATCATTTTATTAGCATTATAGTACGAGATAAAGGCCATTGCATCATTTTATTAGCATTATAGTACGAGATAAAGGCCTTTGCATCATTTTATTAGCATTATAGTACGAGACAAAGGCCTTTACATTATTTTATTAGCATTATAGTACGAGATAAAGGTCTTTACATCATTTTATTAGCATTATAGTACGAGATAAAGGCCATTGCATCATTTTATTAGCATTATAGTACGAGATAAAGGCCATTGCATCATTTTATTAGCATTATAGTACGAGATAAAGGCCATTGCATCATTTTATTAGCATTATAGTACGAGATAAAGGCCATTGCATCATTTTATTAGCATTATAGTACGAGATAAAGGCCTTTACATCATTTTATTAGCATTATTCAGTTTATCTTTCTTTTCATCATAGTTTGGCATTTCCCCAATTATAAACCAGACGATGTGTTGCGTAACCAAAAGATTTACATTGATAAATAATGTGAGCTTTCATCCTTTGGTGAGCTTCATTGTGAGCTTAATTAAGAGATTCATTGTGAGCTTAATTAAGAGATTCATTGTGAGCTTAATTAAGAGTTTCCTTTCGAGCAGAATTAAGTTTACATTCATTGTGAGCTTAATTAAGAGTTTCATTGTGAGCTTAATTAAGAGATTCATTGTGAGCTTAATTAAGAGATTCATTGTGAGCTTAATTAAGAGCTTCATTGTGAGCTTAATTAAGAGTTTCATTGTGAGCTTAATTAAGAGTTTCATTGTGAGCTTAATTAAGAAATTCATTGTGAGCTTAATTAAGAGTTTTATTGTGAGCTTAATTAAGAGATTCATTGTGAGCTTAATTAAGAGATTCATTGTGAGCTTAATTAAGAGATTCATTGTGAGCTTAATTAAGAAATTCATTGTGAGCTTAATTAAGAGTTTTATTGTGAGCTTAATTAAGAGTTTCATTGTGAGCTTAATTAAGAGTTTCTATTTGAGCTTAATTAAGAGTTCTATTTGAGCTTAATTAAGAGATTCTATTTGAGCTTAATTAAAAGTTTCACTGTGAGCTTAATCAAGTTTACATTCTTTGTGAGCTTAACATGTGCATAAGTTTCATTCTAACTGTAAGCTCATTCGTATCACAGTTTTTCCCATTATTGCGTATTTATCTGTTAATAAAATTGGTATCATTTATCCCCGCAACAACGAACCAAATCATCGGAATTAAAGTTCAAAATCCTTACCAAATCACGAATATGGAATTGTGAGAAAACTCCACGGTCTCACTACGACGATTTTGATAACTATTATTTTAACTGCACCTCGATGCCGCGAAGTAATAATCCAGGTACAGTTTAAAAGAAGTGTACCTACCCGTAAAATAGTAGTCACACTTTACTTATTTTAATTATGTAGATATTTACTTATTATCGTGATGTTTATTAGTTGGAATTGTCAGATACTAATTTAATACCAGGTGAAAATTTTAATTTGATATTATTAAAAAAACATTAAATATTATATTCATTGTGGAAATTTAAAAATCTTGTTATTTTAATTCGTATCATGGATACCATTCAAAATATTTCATTATTTTATTTGGTATCATGGATACGAATCAGATTGAAGGGAAATTTTATTGCATACTAATTTTTTTATAATTTATATTACTTAATATTTGAATTAGAAACATACTAAACAGTTACTAAAAAATTGTACAGAGTTGGTTCCTATAGAATTAAAATGTAACATAAAATAAAATGACCAAAATTAACAATTTCATGATAGAGTTCTAGATTAAAAATTGTAAATAATATAAATGCCCAAGATGCTGATTTATAAACAAAATTACAATTATATTCAATAGATTAAAGGTAGAAAAAAATAGACAGCCTTGAAATAATAAAACGGAAGTGACTCAGCAGAAAATGAAGATTCGTGACCTCTGTTGTAGATCATTACAAGTATGACGTCACGTTGTTGCACTGTGACATCATACAGTAGAGTTAGAAGGGACATATAGTACCTCTTATGTGAATACAAATATAGACCGCATAAATAGATTAAATTAATCGCCTTTTATATGAATATAATTAAATACCGCTTTTATAAATACATCTTATATAATTATAATAAAATGCATCTTATATAATTTAATAAAGATAAAGTATTTCTTAAAAATAAATTAAAATGAAATATATATTATATTTAATTTTTATATAAATTTTTTTTATAATTTTTTTTTTTAATTTTTTTTATAAATATAGTGAAATTAAATAGCTACTTTTATATTTATTATAATATAGTATCTCTTATAGAAATAAATTAAAGTACATTCCATTAAAATAAATTACATCATATATAAATTAAAATGAACAAGGTACCTACTTTTAGATACTTAATATATAATACAAATTAATTATGTTTTCAACACCTCGGTGAGAATACTATGAAATCACATATTAAATAGATAAAAAATTAATTACTTAATTAGGACTCGAACCCTGTCCTTATTATAACCAGCAGTGCTATAGTTAATTACTTTCGCAGAATGCGGAAAGTTATATCTTAGGCGGCGTCTATTCATTTATTTATCATCTTGTTATTCGCATAACTCAAAAAGTATTCAACCAAATTGCCTGAAATTTGGTGGGACGATTGGTCAATGTCCAGGAACCATTTGGTTAAATTTTGGGAGCAGAAGGTCAAAGGTTGAGGTAACGGTCATTCATAACTCGAGTATTATTGGATGGTTTATGTCATTTATAAGCGGCGGCGAAGGTATGCGCTCTACCGAGTGCACGTATTCTAGTATACTATGTTTGAGGTCAGAGGTTCGAGTCCTGAGATGTGAAGTATTGGTTACTTCATAACTCAGGGGCACTGATAGTTTTCTATGATTGAAATCTTGGAGAAAACTACGGTTTTTTTTGAGGGACAACTAGGTCCAAATTTTCATGTATATCATTTTCTATAATTTTAACATAGAAAACCACTTCATAACTCAGGTGCTTTACTGTAATATTCTCTATGTTCACTCCTAGATACACCCTGTAGCCAATAAAATGAGTGTGATTATTCTTCATAAGCATTGAGTGTAAGACAATTAAAATGCACGCGTTAACTCTATACCAGCCGCGTGATCCTTAGTTAAAGACAGCATTGTTTTAAAAGACTAATGGTACACTAGAGTGCACTGACACTATGGACCCGCTCACACGAGCGTTTTTGAAGAGTGTTTTTGAAGAGCGTTTTCGACTCTGGGGAAATTATTGTTGAACCAATTTCATACGTATCCATGTTACGCGACGGTTCAAAAGCGTCGCGTATCATGGATACGTTTGAAACGGGTTTAACACTAATTTTCTCACAGTCAAAAACGCTGTGAAAACGCTCTGCAAAATCGTTCGCTGTAAGGATATTTACAGCGCCATGTGCCGATTTGCACAATCTCGAGAATGCGCGGCATGTTTTTAAACTCCTTTAAACTCCATGCCTAGTGTGCGTTAGTACTTTCATTTCATTTATCATTAAATCTAATAAAAATATATGAGTGTTAGTGTAACCCCCCCCCCCTTCAATCATGAAGTGAACAGTGCAACAAACTAGCGGATACAAAAAAACTACATAACGGCCATTTTATGTTGAGAGCTTCAAAATAATCGTCATTTAAATATGACGATTATTTTAAAGCTGATAATCATGATGGAGTATTATTAGTTTGGTGATTAATATTTAATCACTAAATTATTATTTAATTAATTATTATTAATTAGTTAACGTTCGAATGTATATAGGAAATACATAGACAATCTTAGCTAGAATTTTGCACTAGGGTAAGTTACGAATTATCGGTCAGTACTATATCCTCGGTCATATAAGAAAAAAACAATATGTTTTTATACGGGTTTGCAGAAGTATTAGATAGCACTGTGTAATAATAGTAATTTTTATATTGTTTTTTCGTATATGACGGAAAATCTAGTACTGACCGATAATTCGTAACTTACCCTAACTAGAAAAATAAAAAAATATTGATTTTTTCATAATTTATACACTAATAATAATGTATATTATTATAAATGTTTTATTCATATAAATGAGAACACAACCACGGGCAATTTTACAGTTGAAAATTAGATTACGCATCACATGCATAATATATATGTATAACAGGCATGATATTATTTATGCATAATATTATACATCACATGCATCATATATGTACGACTGCAGATGAATGTGAGTATCCCATTCATAGTGAATGGAAGAGCATGAATGAGACAGAGTAATTTGAATGGGGTTCAACGGAAAGCATTTCGACACGCAGTGTTCGAGTGAGTCAGCTGTAAAGAAGCATCATTAGTTAGCAAGAAAAAAAATTAAAATGGTATAAAAAAATTAAACTATTTCGGTATAGATAAAAATATTGGGTAATTTAAAAAAGTTGTAATTATATGTGAAAAATAATGACTTTCATACTATGATCGAGGAGTGTTATATGAGAAAAATTAAGTAAATTTGAAGTATCAAGCCGATTGTAACGTTACAAACATGATAATTGTGATATTTAATACCCTTTAGTGGGCACTTACCAGTAAACTCATCAGATTGTTCTAAACTTTTAGTATGTCATAGTTTAACCCTTTTCGAGATATTTTTATCCTTGTGGATTTATTTTAATATTTTTTTTTTTTTTTTCAAACTGATATTTCTATTTTATTTTCTATTGATTATTTGAAAGAAAACAAAGTCTGTTATTATCTGTGGCTTATTAATACAATATAATGGTAGAAATAATGAGCTGAAAATAAAGGTGTACCTATCACTCGAGTGATACTTGCCCGCTAAATGGTTAAAACAGTAACAATTAGTGTGTTAAAGCGAAACGTTAACAAATGACAATTGTGATATTTAAAAATAATAAATTGTTACCTTACCAAAATGATAAGTAAATCATTTTCACTAAACTAATTATCTATCATGATCAGAATTATCTAAACTCTTTAAAACTTTAAAAATGTTAGTTTCACAAATCACAGTTTTCTAATTTCCTATTATTTTCAAATCTTACAAATTTGTCGTCATGTATCCAGACTAATTTGTATAGTGTAAATAGTACAAATTGGTGAGTAAACCGTGACAAAAATGATAGCAATTATGCTTTACTGCTACTTCAGTCATTTCGGTATTTGATGGTATGTGCTAGACAGCATGTGATAGCATATACTGGTATGTGATAGCATGGTAAAGTATGTGATAGTATGCTACAGTATGTGATAGTATGCTACAGTATATCATAGCATGCTACAGTATGTGATAGCATGCTACAGTATGTGATAGTATGCTACAGTATGTGATAGTATGCTACAGTATGTGATAGCATGTTACAGTATGTGATAGCATGCTACAGTATGTGATGGCATGCTACAGTATGTGATAGTATGCTACAGTATGTGATAGCAAATACTGGTATGTGATAGTATGCTACAGTATGTGATAGAATATACTGGTATGTGATGCCATGCTACAGTATGTGATGGCATGCTACAGTATGTGATAGCATGCTACAGTATGTGACAGTAAGCTACAGTATGTGATAGCATGCTATACAGTATGTGATAGCATATACTGGTATGTGATAGCATGCTATACAGTATGTGATAGCATATACTGGTATGTGATAGCATGCTACATTATGTGATAGCATGCTACAGTATGTGATGGCATGCTACAGTATGTGATGTTGCCTAATTACTCCCTAACCGTTATACCCCTCACATACCCCCTAATAAAGTGCAATCTATTCACATGCGGCTAATGACTCTTTTTATGCACATTCCGCTAAAGTGAAACGGAGACACTGTTTGTGTTGGTACATTCTACCAACACTGTTAGTGATTTGCATCTGCTATGAAGGGGAGATGGTTAGTTAGAGTGTAGGGTACGGTTCATAATTTATATATTTTTTTAGTTAAATAATTTTTATATTATATGAAAAATTTGTAAGTACATATTTTAGTTCTATAAATAAATTTAAAGTTTCAGATCGTATGCAGTCAGTTAGTGAATAGTATGAATTTGTTATTACAATTTATAAATAATTTTTTATTTGAATAATTGTTTTAATATATGGAAATTTTTTAAATATGCATTATTTTATTCTATAAAAGAATAAAAGTTTCAAATCGTATGATGATTATTATTTAATTATCATTTTATATATTGGAAAATGACAAAACTAGTGAAATATTAAATATAATTTATTATAACTTACCTAACAGGAATAAATCAATGTTTTTCGTGCTATTTTTCCACAAATGCCAGAAATGATGTGAAGTATTTACTTTAGCATAGCAATTAATTATGTACCGTATATATTATATATATATATAATATATAATATATCTATATATAGTATTTAGAGTTGTGAATTAAAGAAAAATGTATTCCTTGGTAATAATAATTATTATTGTTGTCCCTATTCTTTATATTTAATCTACAAATTAATATATTGGGTATCATGGATACGATGCAGTGCACTTCCTAACTCAGTGCACCGTATCACGGATACAGTACAGTGCACTTCCTCACTCAGTGCATATCTCACCCATACCCCTACAATATGCACATAATGAGTGCATTGTGCACTAATCGTTTGGAAATAGCGTCAGTGAACACCCCATGCGGTGCATCGCACTTTTTGTCAGTAGGGCGGTGAAAAACCAATGGTGAATTAACAGTAGGGAGGTGAAAAACCAATGGTGAATTAGCAGTAGAGATGCGAGGTGAAAAACTGATGGTGAATTAGCAGTAGGGATACAAGGTGAATAACTAATGGTGAATTAGCAGTAGGGATACAAGGTGAATAACTAATGGTGAATTAACAGTAGGGATACAAGGTGAATAACTAATGGTGAATTAGCAGTAGGGATACAAGGTGAATAACTAATGGTGAATTAGGAGTAGGGATACAAGGTGAAAAACCAATGGTGAATTTACAGTAGGGATACAAGGTGAAAAACCAATGGTGAATTTACAGTAGGGATTTGAGGTGAAAAACCAATGGTGAATTTACAGTAGGAAGGTGGAAAACCAAGAGTGAATTTGCAGTAGAGATGAGAAAAACCAATGGTGAATTAAGTGTAGGGATTTTAGGTGAAAAACCAATGGTGAATTAACCGTAAAGATGTGAAAAACCAATGGTGAATTAACCGTAAAGATGTGAAAAACCAAAGGTGAAATAATCGTAAAGATGTGAAAAACCAATGGTGAATTAACCGTAAAGATGTGAAAAACCAATGGTGAATTAATCGTAAAGATGTGGATATCGTTCGGATAACGAATAAAATTTAAATAATAATTTATCATAAAATCATGATCTATTTTTCACCTCCCATGAATTAATGATATTTTATATTTATTAAATTTATGAAATGGAGAGCGAGTGACACGACAAAAAAAAAGCTAGCATCCTTTTATTTTTCTAGACGGTAGAATTTATTTTATTGAATCTATATAGTATATATGTTCATAAACAGTCACCATCGCTCAATGAACAAGCAAGTTCTTTCAATTTAACTATTTTGGGTTAATAACTTATTGTTTTTCTATGATTTTTTTTATTATTTGTTAATTCTTTAGGCGACTTTATTAATTCTGGCATCCATAACACTTTTTCTTTCTACTTATTTTGTTTAAAAAATTAAAAGAAAAAAATTAGGATATTGATAATAAAAGTAAACTTATTCGAAAGCTAAAAAAAAATAAAAGTATGGAAACTTTTTTTGTCGTGTCCCTCGCTCTTCATTTCATGAATTTACTAAAATTTCCAAGAAGGAAAATAGTGTAATTAAATTAAAACTGTAATTAAATTTATTAAGGTATGACTATGATATTGTTGCTCATTAATTAATAACTATGATATTGTTGCTCATTAATTAATAACTATGATATAGTTGCTCATTAATTAATAACTATGATATAGTTGCTCATTAATTAATAACTATGATATAGTTGCTCATTAATTAATAACTATGATATAGTTGCTCATTAATTAATAACTATGATATTGTTGCTCATTAATTAATAACTATGATATAGTTGCTCATTAATTAATAACTATGATATAGTTGCTCATTAATTAATAACTATGATATTGTTGCTCATTAATTAATAACTATGATATAGTTGCTCATTAATTAATAACTATGATATAGTTGCTCATTAATTAATAACTATGATATAGTTGCTCATTAATTAATAACTATGATATTGTTGCTCATTAGTTAATAACTATGATATTGTTGCTCATTAATTAATAACTATGATATTGTTGCTCATTAATTAATAACTATGATACAGTTGCTCATTAATTAATAACTATGATATAGTTGCTCATTAATTAATAACTATGATATAGTTGCTCATTAATTAATAACTATGATATAGTTGCTCATTAATTAATAACTATGATACAGTTGCTCATTAATTAATAACTATGATATTGTTGCTCATTAATTAATAACTATGATATAGTTGCTCATTAATTAATAACTATGATATAGTTGCTCATTAATTAATAACTATGATATAGTTGCTCATTAATTAATAACTATGATATAGTTGCTCATTAATTAATAACTATGATATTGTTGCTCATTAATTAATAACTATGATATAGTTGCTCATTAATTAATAACTATGATATAGTTGCTCATTAATTAATAACTATGATATTGTTGCTCATTAATTAATAACTATGATATAGTTGCTCATTAATTAATAACTATGATATAGTTGCTCATTAATTAATAACTATGATATAGTTGCTCATTAATTAATAACTATGATATTGTTGCTCATTAGTTAATAACTATGATATTGTTGCTCATTAATTAATAACTATGATACAGTTGCTCATTAATTAATAACTATGATATAGTTGCTCATTAATTAATAACTATGATATAGTTGCTCATTAATTAATAACTATGATATTGTTGCTCATTAGTTTATAACTATGATATTGTTGCTCATTAATTAATAACTATGATATAGTTGCTCATTAATTAATAACTATGATACAGTTGCTCATTAATTAATAACTATGATATAGTTGCTCATTAATTAATAACTATGATATAGTTGCTCATTAATTAATAACTATGATACAGTTGCTCATTAGTTTATAACTATGATATTGTTGCTCATTAATTAATAACTATGATATTGTTGCTCATTAATTAATAACTATGATACAGTTGCTCATTAATTAATAACTATGATATAGTTGCTCATTAATTAATAACTATGATATTGTTGCTCATTAATTAATAACTATGATATTGTTGCTCATTAATTAATAACTATGATATTGTTGCTCATTAATTAATAACTATGATATTGTTGCTCATTAATTAATAACTATGATATAGTTGCTCATTAATTAATAACTATGATATTGTTGCTCATTAATTAATAACTATGATATTGTTGCTCATTAATTAATAACTATGATATAGTTGCTCATTAATTAATAACTATGATATAGTTGCTCATTAATTAATAACTATGATATAGTTGCTCATTAATTAATAACTATGATATTGTTGCTCATTAATTAATAACTATGATATTGTTGCTCATTAATTAATAACTATGATATTGTTGCTCATTAATTAATAACTATGATATTGTTGCTCATTAATTAATAACTATGATATAGTTGCTCATTAATTAATAACTATGATATTGTTGCTCATTAATTAATAACTATGATATTGTTGCTCATTAATTAATAACTATGATATAGTTGCTCATTAATTAATAACTATGATATTGTTGCTCATTAATTAATAACTATGATATTGTTGCTCATTAATTAATAACTATGATATAGTTGCTCATTAATTAATAACTATGATATTGTTGCTCATTAATCAGTAACTATGATATTGTTGCTCATTAATTAATAACTATGATATTGTTGCTCATTAATTAATAACTATGATATTGTTGCTCATTAATTAATAACTATGATATTGTTGCTCATTAATTAATAACTATGATATTGTTGCTCATTAATTAATAACTATGATATTGTTGCTCATCAATTAATAACTATGATATTGTTGCTCATTAATTAATGACTATGATATTGTTGCTCATTAATTAATAACTATGATACAGTTGCTCATTAGTTAATAACTATGATATTGTTGCTCATTAATTAATAACTATGATATTGTTGCTCATTAATTAATAACTATGATATTGTTGCTCATTAATTAATAACTATGATATTGTTGCTCATTAATTAATAACTATGATATAGTTGCTCATTAATTAATAACTATGATACAGTTGCTCATTAATTAATAACTATGATATAGTTGCTCATTAATTAATAACTATGATATAGTTGCTCATTAATTAATAACTATGATACAGTTGCTCATTAGTTTATAACTATGATATTGTTGCTCATTAATTAATAACTATGATATTGTTGCTCATTAATTAATAACTATGATATAGTTGCTCATTAATTAATAACTATGATATTGTTGCTCATTAATTAATAACTATGATATTGTTGCTCATTAATTAATAACTATGATATTGTTGCTCATTAATTAATAACTATGATATTGTTGCTCATTAATTAATAACTATGATATTGTTGCTCATTAATTAATAACTATGATATAGTTGCTCATTAATTAATAACTATGATATTGTTGCTCATTAATTAATAACTATGATATTGTTGCTCATTAATTAATAACTATGATATAGTTGCTCATTAATTAATAACTATGATATAGTTGCTCATTAATTAATAACTATGATATAGTTGCTCATTAATTAATAACTATGATATTGTTGCTCATTAATTAATAACTATGATATTGTTGCTCATTAATTAATAACTATGATATTGTTGCTCATTAATTAATAACTATGATATAGTTGCTCATTAATTAATAACTATGATATTGTTGCTCATTAATTAATAACTATGATATAGTTGCTCATTAATTAATAACTATGATATTGTTGCTCATTAATCAGTAACTATGATATTGTTGCTCATTAATTAATAACTATGATATTGTTGCTCATTAATTAATAACTATGATATTGTTGCTCATTAATTAATAACTATGATACAGTTGCTCATTAGTTAATAACTATGATATTGTTGCTCATTAATTAATAACTATGATATTGTTGCTCATTAATTAATAACTATGATATTGTTGCTCATTAATTAATAACTATGATATTGTTGCTCATTAATTAATAACTATGATATTGTTGCTCATTAATTAATAACTATGATATTGTTGCTCATTAATTAATAACTATGATATTGTTGCTCATCAATTAATAACTATGATATTGTTGCTCATTAATTAATGACTATGATATTGTTGCTCATTAATTAATAACTATGATATTGTTGCTCATTAATTAATAACTATGATATTGTTGCTCATAAATTAATAACTATGATATTGTTGCTCATTAATTAATAACTATGATATTGTTGCTCATAAATTAATAACTATGATATTGTTGCTCATTAATCAGTAACTATGATATTGTTGCTCATTAATCAGTAACTATGATATTGTTGCTCATTAATTAATAACTATGATATTGTTGCTCATTAATTAATAACTATGATACAGTTGCTCATTAAATTTTGTCACTGATGGTTTACACACGGAATAAGTTAATCAGTTTGCTCATTAATCTTTATAGTGTTCGGCAATAGAGTGTGCTCGGCATTAAGGCATTTACCCCTTATTTCCATCTTAACTAACTAGATGATAAACACTAATAAACTGGTGCTACAGTTGGTTACAATTAAAAAAAATAAATACAATTTAAATGATAAAATAAAATAAATTTTAAATTGAAGTAAAATTTTCATAATACAATAAAAATGTTTTCTATATGTTTGATTGTTCAATTCAATGAAAATTAAACTTAATTTCATTTAAAATAAAGTCCTGAAAATTAATTTAAATTAAACTTGAATAAATTATACTCAATTAAAAATACGCTTATTTTAAATTACATTTACATTTAATTTATATTACATTTAATTAAAATTACATTTAATTTAAATTACATTTAATTTAAATTACATTTAATTTAAATTACATTTAATTTAAATTACATTTAATTTAAATTACAATCAATTTCATTTGAATTGAAATTTAGTACCTAATAAAAATTAGTTTTTTATTCAAATTCTGAGTTATCGGTCAGTTCCACATTTTCGGTCTGATATGAAAAAGAAATTAAATAATTTTTACTATAATTTTATCACTAATTTTTTATAACTATTAGAAAACTCACTCCGTTACATTAGCTTTCCAGCAAAAAGGTGTTAGACACACCTGTGAGTACTCAGTCAGCTCACAGGAGTATTTCATCACTGCATACAAACTACATGGAAGGAATAAATGCACACTTAAATTTATTTCACACACTTAAATTTCATCTCTATAAAAATGTACTTCAATTTAAACAAAAACTATAATAAAATTAAAATAAATATCAATTAAAAAACTATAATAAAATTAAAATAAATATCAATTAAAAAACTATAATAAAATTAAAATAAATATCAATTAAAAAACTATAATAAAATTAAAATAAATATCAATTAAAAAACTATAATAAAATTAAAATAAATATCAATTAAAAAACTATAATAAAATTAAAATAAATATCAATTAAAAAACTATAATAAAATTAAAATAAGCTTCAATTTAAAACAAACTACAATAAAATTAAAATAAATATCAATTAAAAAACTTCCATTAAATGAAATAAAGTAAACTTCAATTAAAATATAAATTAACTGCATGGGAAGAATCTAACCATTATCTGTACAATTATATTTAAATATACTCTTTTTTTTTAAACGGAAATTTTAAGAAAATTTATAATTCATTCATGAATATCTTTTGCATTCAGTATAGGGTTAATTACTAGTAATCGGACGGTTCCACATTTTCGATCATAAGGAAGAAGTATACACTATACAATCATTGTAATTATACTAAAAATTATAGATAAAATTATAGTAAAAAATTAAATATACTTAAATAAAGTATAGATAGTATATATCATTACATACCATCATTTTTTAACAGAACTTTCAATTACTCTAGAATTTAATTAAATACCTTCAAATTATTAGAAAAGAAAATCTATATTCTTCAATTTAATAAATAAATTATTTTATCTATTGAATGAAACTTCATTTGCAATTTTTTATGACATTTTCTTCCTTAAAATATATTATGTTAAATTCTGATGATAATATCGAACATGAATTAAATAATTGAATTATTATTAAGCAAACAATTTATGGATTACTGAAAAAAAAAAAAAAAAAAAAACGTTATAATTAATTAATATAAAATAGTCTTAGTCCCGAATTATCGGACAGTTACACATATAAAGAAAGAAGAATATGATAATTATTACCCATTAATTGGTATCCATAGATACCAATTAAATTATAGAAGAGTTATATAATAACTATTATATAGCTATTATCTTATTATACCATATGATCGAAAAATATGAACCGGTCAATAACTTGTAAGACTTGCCCTAATAGTAAATCGCTACCTAAAGTACCTAATCTTTTTTATCTCTACAACCTTTAGTTAATTTCTATATAACTTTTTATGACTTTTTCATAAAATAACGTATGTTAAACCAATAAACCTCTTAATAAACCACAAAGCTTATTTTCCTGTTTTTAAAACCAGAATAACTTACTACAACCGCAAACCGTTATAAAATGAAGATAATAAAAGCATATATATATACACTGAAGTTCTATTAATTTCAGTTGTACGGAATTTTTTTTTTTAATTCTACTGAAGTTATTTCCTATTTTATTTTGTTTGATGTTGAATTTCTATTCAATTTATTAACATAATAGCCTTTAGATCATTTTATATAGTTTTTATAACGCGTATACCGAGTCTAAAACTTGTTTTTAGGTTAGGTTAGCGGTCAAGTAGGGGGTCCAGGAGCACCCCCACGAAGAATCTCGATGAATCTATAGAAATTAATTTACTTTATATAGTAATAGATATTCAATATTATAATAAGGTCTGCTTCTGTCTGTCCGTCACACTAACCTAATAATACGCTTGGCAAGCAGCTGACAGCATGGATAGGAAATTATTCTGATATCAGTTCAATAAATGGTTTCAATAACTGAATTAGATTTTATTTTATTCAGTTTAAAATATTGGAGTAAAAGCGAAGTCAGGGATAATAATTATTACACAAATTGAACTACCATCAGTGAACATAAAATTGATATGGTAAAAATAAACCGTCAGTTTTAACGGCACGCATACTATAGTAAAGATTAAATTTAATACAGTAATAAAAATATGGTCATTTTTGACGGCACGCGTACACTATTACAGATTATATTTAATACACTAATTAAAATATGGTCATTTTTGATGGAATGTATAAACTAGTAATGATTATACATAAAACACTATATTAAAAATTTGGTCATTTTTGACGGCACGTGTGCTCTATATTAGAAAATACCATCTATTTTAAAGTATTAAATTCTTGAAATTAGTTACTTTTTGTGTCACCCAACTGCAGGGTTCGAATTCTTTGAAGCGAGTCCATTAAATAGAAGATATATGTATGGTTATAATTGATATAAAAACTATAGAATGAAGACATTAAATCATCTTAATAGTATAAACAAGCATCGCATTTCTCAGAATGGGATGCTAGGTGTAAAAATCTGAGAAATTGTCATTATTGCTAGGTAGGAAGATAAATAAATAAAATTGAAATTAACAAAGGGTAATATCAATATAAAACTAGATGACGGGCACTCGTGGAGTGTATACCTTCGCCACCGCTTAAAAATGACCTTGCCTATCTAATCCTTGAGTTAGAAATGACCTTGACCTTTGACCTCTTACCCGTTCGCTTCAAAAATCTTACTAAATGGTTCCTGGTTATTCACCAAACGTCCCATCAAATTTCAGACAATTTGGTTGAATATTTTTGAGTTAGAAATGACCTTGACCTTTGATTCGATCGTTCTCAAAATTTTACCAGATGGGTCCATGATATTGACCAATCGTCCCACCAAATTTCAGGTAATCTGGTTGAATACTTTTTGAGTTATGCAAATAACAAGATTATAAATAAATGCGGCATAAAACATCACTTTCCGCAACCTGCGAAGGTAATAATGTTTATTTTAGTATTTTAGTATTTTAGTATTTTAGTATTTTAGTATTTTAGTATTTTAGTATTTTAGTATTTATTTAGTATTTTAGTATTTTAGTATTTTAGTATTTTAGTATTTTAGTATTTTAGTATTTAAGTATTTTAGTATTTTAGTATTTATTTAGTATTTTAGTATTTATTTAGTATTTTAGTATTTTAGTATTTTAGTATTTAAGTATTTTAGTATTTTAGTATTTATTTAGTATTTTAGTATTTATTTAGTATTTTAGTATTTATTTAGTAATTTAGTATTTATTTAGTATTTTAGTATTTATTTAGTATCTTAGTATTTTAGTATTTTAGTATTTATTTAGTATTTTAGTATTTATTAATTAGTATTTTAGTATTTATTTAGTATGTTAGTATTTATTTAGTATTTTAGTATTTATTTAGTATTTTAGTATCTAAAACTACACACAGAGAAAGGATAAGTTGAATCAAATTAAATTTGATTTATTTTGACTTATATGAGTGGTTTTATTTTTGCCCCTACCTACGGGGTGAATTGCAGGTACTACTTAAAAGTAGTTAAATTGACGTTGGTTATAAGTTAAAACAAAACAATCGTTTTGACTCGCACCTAAACTTTAAAAAAGTAGCGCCAACTCACATAGTAAGTTAATTTATACACCAGATACATTGGATTAACAGTCTTTGTGAGTTACTACAATACACTCCGTCATAGTTGTTTCAACATACGTTAAAATTCTCAAAAATGTAACTTTTAACTCTCATAGTAAGTTGATTCAATCTATAAAATGAATTGAATTAACTAATGTTTGATGACACACCATGCCATGGTTGTTTTAACACACGTGAAAACATGAATAAAGTCCAACCAACTCACGTAATAAATTGATGACACATTAGATATGACTTTTTTCTCTGAGTAATATTTGCATTAGATTTTTTTAATAAATTCATTATTTCGTGTCCATATATTTTTATTTTGTTCGTAAAATTGAACAGTTATAGTATCTTAATGTTTATTGAAATTAACTGTTTCTACATAATACTAAATATTAAAAGTGATATATACCTAACAAAATGAAATATCAATTTTTTCAGTGTTAATTTTCATTATTTTATCGTAGAAACTTTTAATTCATTCACTACTTTTATCTATCGCATGAAAAATAGTTTTCTTTTAATATAACTCATAGAAAACGAAATTTTTGAGGGGTAACGATTCTATAAATATTTGTGCCAATATATCTTATATTAATTGAGCTGCGATTTTACTTTTATATGTTTAGGTATTGCTGTACTTTAATAGTTTTACAAATATAAGTTTTTCTAAGTCAAAAATTTTATCAACTTTGACTGCCGCGGCAAAACTGCTTCAAACTGCCTAGTTAAGAATGACAAGCGGTGAAAACACGGCAGTGGCAACGCCTCCAGATGCGTTAGCCTCATTCTATACCAGCATATAAAACGCCGCGTTTTCACCGCCCATTTTACGCCTCTTCAATTAATCACGGTTAAATGAATGGAAGGAAAATTTGCAGTCTATACTAGCGTTTAATTGAATAGGAGTAAACAAGGCGGTCAAAACGCAACGTTTATTCGCTAGTGTAGAAGGAACCTCAGCATTCCAGACATTGCAATCGGTTGTGAAATTTCCCCCCTAGATTTGAGTGTTAAGTTACCCTAGATTGGTACCCCCGGGGGCATCACGATAGGAAATGGTTCAGAGAAGTTTATGAGCGTACCTAACTGATGGCTTGGAGTGGACCACCTTTGTGCTTGGCCTTAGCGTGCAACCACCAGCAGAAATAGCGTTGAAAAAATTTGGTTACAAAAATTTTGGTTGAAAAAAAATTTCAATTGAAAAAAAGTTTGGTTGAAATTTTTTTTTTTTCAAAATTTGGCTGAAAAAAAAAATTGATAAAAAATAGATAAAAGTAGGCTTTTGTATTTATTCTTCATGATGTTTTTAATGGAAAAAATATGTATATATTGAATGAATCACAATTATCCTAACATAAAAAGATATAAATAATTCGATATCCTTATTTGGAATTAAACACCTGACCTACACAAAACTTTCCTTTCTTTATAAGTCAATAAATAGTTTAAATACCATTCTAATACAATGCATTAATTCGTCCAGTTGAAAATCATTTTAACTCTTTGGAATATCTTTTATATTTTAATTCTAAACAAAATATTTGTTCTTTGAAAAACTCATATTTATAGCATTTTTTGTTGATTATTTGAACGGTAACGATTTATATTATTGGCTGCGGTGTATTAATACAGTATATATAATAATTATTGTAGATTTAAAAGTGTTCGAAATAATGAATTATAAATAATGATGTAAGCCCACTAAGACCTTTTTCTCACACGGGGCGTTCTTTTCATGCCGCGGCAAGAAAAACGCATCATGAAAAACGTTCAAGCTAAGTGTACATTCAAAACACATAAGTTTATTTCACCGTAGAGTTTTTTTCATGCATCATTTTTATCCGTTACATGAGAAAAACGCCCGTTCGAACGGAGCCTGAAGATTTGGGCAGCGTATAAAGTTTTCATTTTCCGTAGGGTGCAGGTGCTGCGTATCTTCAGAAGGCATTAGGGCACGTGTTAACCACCAATTAGGGCTGCGTACTGGAATACATCTTATCAGGAGTGAACACTGGAAAACATAGCAATGGGGTAACGTCTCAGTCATCGAACGGTTCCACAATTCCGATGATATACGAAGAAAATATAAATTTCAACTAGTTATTATATTTGGTATCATAGATACGATTTAATATACTAATTTAATAATTAAATTTTTTATTCCATGAAATCTTCAGGTATCATGGATACGATTAAAAAAATCTTACATGATCGATAATGTGGAGCCGTTTTATAATTCGGAACATTAACCCCTCTACAGATCTTCTCTTTCTTCTTCTTGCCATCTGATTAACATTTAAATAATCTAACTATAAATTAACCAGTGTAGATTTATGGTACAGCTTTTTGGAATGGCTTGAATATATTCTAGGTATTACAACTTATGATTTTAATTACCTGCACATTCATTTAAATGAATTAATTGTCTACTGGAAATGTGGATAACCTTGCAGTATGTAGGAAATTGATATATTTTACACATGAGTTAGAATATTAATAATATTTTCCATGAAATATATAGTTATTGACTTTAAAAAATATGTAATTGCAATATTTAAGTATAGTATTTATGGATATTTTTTATGGTAACTAAAAACGTTTATAATACCTACCTAACTATAATACCTACCTAACTCTAATACCTACCTAACTCTAATACCTACCTAACGCTAATACCTACCTAACTCTAATACCTACCTAACTCTAATACCTACCTAACGCTAATACCTACCTAACTATAATACCTACCTAACTCTAATACCTACCTAACTCTAATACCTACCTAACTCTAATACCTACCTAACGCTAATACCTACCTAACTCTAATACCTACCTAACTCTAATACCTACCTAACACCAATACCTACCTAACACTAATACCTACCTAACACTAATACCTACCTAACACTAATACCTACCTAACACCAATACCTACCTAGCACCAGTACCTACCTAACTCTAATACCTACCTAACACTAATACCTACCTAACACCAATACCTACCTAACACTAATACCTACCTAACACCAATACCTACCTAACACTAATACCTACCTAACACTAATACCTACCTAACACTAATACCTACCTAACACTAATACCTACCTAACACTAATACCTACCTAACACCAATACCTACCTAACACTAATACCTACCTAACACTAATACCTACCTAACACTAATACCTACCTAACACTAATACCTACCTAACACCAATACCTACCTAACACTAATACCTACCTAACACTAATACCTACCTAACACCAATACCTACCTAACACTAATACCTACCTAACACCAATACCTACCTAACACTAATACCTACCTAACACTAATACCTACCTAACACTAATACCTACCTAACACTAATACCTACCTAACACTAATACCTACCTAACACTAATACCTACCTAACACTAATACCTACCTAGCACCAGTACCTACCTAACACTAATACCTACCTAACACTAATACCTACCTAACACCAATACCTACCTTAGAGTGTTTACGTTGAGCTGTCAATTGACTATAATTTAGTGTATATCCCTTTCCTCGAAATGCATACATCTGTTGTTCTTCAATGCTTTTTCACATGTTGCATATAGTGTGAGTCTGTGGCTTGGAGCAGCTCTTAGGAAACGGGGTATGTTACCAGTCATCGAACAGATACAGGTTTTCGATCATATGCAAAACGGTATTGTTTATTATTTTTACTGGTTATTTGAATTGGTATCCATGATACCTGCAAGTATCATGGATAGATTCTGCAGGTATCATGGATACCAATTCAAATAGCCAGTAAAAATGTTAAATTATACTATTTTTCCATTTAATCGAAACCTATCAATTTTCACGTTGGTTATAGGAGAGTGTTGCCGTACTCGCATAGTGGGTGAGTAGGTCTATCAGCAATTCCTAGTATCAGATTGGCTCAAGATCTGTGTCAGTAACCACTTTTCGAGGACTGTGAGTGTCCAATTAGTACGATGTTAGCTATTTTCCATCCTTTTGGAAATAATTTTCCAGGAAAATATTAAAATATATTTCAGCATTTCCCATGTTTCAAAACGTGTCCGTCAGTTTTTTGGAGACCATTTCCAGAATTTCCGAACTTTCCCATTATGGAAATGCTAAATTTTTCCTTCCGTTTAGGAAAATGGAAATACGTCGTTCGTGGAAAATACGAAACAACGTTCAGCTACTAGACTACCGATACCGTGCGCGATACGTTCAGCGCGGCGGGCGGGTATCGGCGGCTTTTTGAAGGTACCGCATCGGAAATCACGGAAGAGAAATCTGTTGCATAACAACTGTCCCGATGTAATTGCAGGAAACTAAGAAGTTGATGGAAACCAGACACCTCACTTGTTACCAAGAAACACAATCGGAAATTGAAAAAATTGTATTACAAAATGCATTATATTGATTTTGGTATATAGGATAGACATACGTTATCCTATGGAAATGATACCGAGAAATATTTCCCGGGACAACATTGCCTCAATCAATATTGTAACAATATTTGAAAAATATAAATAGATATTGTATGAATGTTCTTCACCGTAAGAGTTCATCCCTAGTGGAATATTATTTGTATTGACTGTAAATAGATATTGTATGAATGTTCTTCACCGTAAGAGTTCATCCCTAGTGGGATATTATTTGTATTGACTGTAAATAGATATTGTATGAATGTTCTTCACCGTAAGAGTTCATCCCTAGTGGAATATTATTTGTATTGACTGTAAATAGATATTGTATGAATGTTCTTCACCGTAAGAGTTCATCCCTAATGGAATATTATTTGTATTGACTGTAAATAGATACTGTATGAATGTTCTTCACCGTAAGAGTTCATCCCTAGTGGAATATTATTTGTATTGACTGTAAATAGATATTGTATGAATGTTCTTCACCGTAAGAGTTCATTCCTACTGGAATATTATTTGTATTGACTGTAAATAGATATTGTATGAATGTTCTTCATCGTAAGAGTTCATCCCTAGTGGAATATTATTTGTATTGACTGTAAATAGATATTGTATGAATGTTCTTCACCGTAAGAGTTCATCCCTAGTGGAATATTATTTGTATTTTCTTGCACAGACGAATTAATTCTTCTCCTCCTGACTATGAAATATGAAGCTGCTCTGTAACCCCTATATCCCATTTTAAAATAACTTTAAATATAATTAATTAAGTGGTACAGAATTAAAATATTCTATGCACGATTTGAAACATCACTAGAAAGTTTAAATCGAAATTATTTGATACTAGGGTTATGACAATATGATTTTAAAATCATAGAGAATATTACAGACGGAGAGAATTAAAGAGTATTGAATGGTTCTACACCAGCGGTATATAGTATTCGATACCATTTCATTTCGTCTGTGATATTCTTAAGATCTATGATCTATGTACATAGAACTATTCAATACTTTTTAATTCTCTCCGTCTATATAATATTCCCTATGATTTATAAAGCATATTGTCACTAGGGCTGTGACAATATGCTTTATAAATCATAGATCTTAAGAATATCACAGACGAAATGAAATGGTATCGAATACTATATACCGCTGGTGTAGAACCATTCAATACTCTTTAATTCTCTCCGTCTGTAATATTCTCTATAATTTTCAAAGCATATTGTCACAACCCTAGCTATCTTAATATGTGAAATCATTAAAGAGTCCATATTTTAGGTTCACAGAGGCTCCAAATATGCAGTTTAATGATTATCATTGCATTGCATCATGTTTAAATTAAAAAAGAGACTGGAGAGGTGAGAGCCATTATAATAGGCATAACCTTCTTTTTAAGTGATAAATAGGACATAATTTCAGTCCATTCATTACTGCCGAGCCATCTCCAACAGCTAAAGTAGAGTCGCATGGGAAGATGAGCAACACACTGCTATTGTGACCAGTGTTGCGACACAAGGAGTATTTGTGTACGTGACGTCATCAGAACTGATTGAAATTGAACTTTAGTTGTTTATCAGTTTGAAGATATGATACTTTTTTCATAAAATAATAACTAATGCCTTATGTTATAACTATATTCTGATTTTTAATTTAAATTTGTTTTTAAAACTGTTGCTCTGATGACGTCACGTACGTAAAATATTGACATTGTCTCTACAGTGGTACAGTGTGCCTAATCGACTTCATTTAACCGCAATGCCATTGTTTATGGATTCTCCCTGATAATTAGCAAGTAGCAGTATGCTATTTATTTATTTTAATTGGAATAGGAACGTGGTTGGCATTTCTAGTAGATACGGTGACGTGATTGCGATTTATTGACGAGAAGTTATAGGTAGGTAGGAATTGTTTTAAAAGGCTTAGAGACTGACTGCATTCTGAAGAATTAAAGAGAGAGGCTTTGATCCTGCTGCAAAACTTGGAATCGGAGATCATGCGATTACGGTATATATCGTAATTTGTGTCAGTATCCTCGGGAATGTCCGACGATACATTATAACGGTTTCAAATTTATTATAAATTGTGAATTCATTTTCGTTTTTCATCATCGTAGATAAATGATCTCATGTTGATTATAATCACGGTGTAAGAAATCCGAAGACCGGCGATGAACCTATTTGGACCCAGTGAAAAAGTTAAAGTGGGGTCATAGAAGATCAAGAAAAGAATTCCCCTTCTTACCCCTTTACCGTTCAGCAATCCCATAGAAGAATTAAATCTTCTATGGCCCCACCATACCTTTCCCCTCTTAATCTTCTTTGGCCCAACCATACCTTTCCCCTCTCAATCTTCTATGGCCCACCATACCTTTCCCCTCTCAATCTTCTATGGCCCCACCATACCTTCCCCTCTTAATCTTCTTTGGCCCAACCATACCTTCCCCTCTCAATCTTCTATGGCCCACCATACCTTTCCCCTCTCAATCTTCTATGGCCCCACCATACCTTCCCCTCTCAATCTTCTATGGCCCCACCATACCTTTCCCTTCTCAATCTTATATGGCCCCACAATACCTTTCCCCTCTCAATCTTCTATGGCCCAATCATACCTTTCCCCTCTCAATCTTCTATGGCCCACCATAACTTTTTCCCTGGGTACCTACAGTCTAAATTGTAATATAAATCTGTCACCACAGCACATTAACATCAAATTGAAGGGAGTTATGATGGTCTATCTCAAAATAATAAACCTGTTGTAGAATTAGTAATAATGCCTAGCATTAGTTGGTGCTATGGTCTGGAACCAAGAAAGAAACGGTACCGTGCAAAATGCGACAGTCTTTGTGTCAAACCTATTATTTGGAAACTAATATTAAAAAGAAAAAAATATTAGCATTGTTTATCCATCTGTTTTTTCTACGGTTGGTCTGTCTGTCCGTCGGTCGATTTGTCTATCTGTCGGTCGGTCTGTCTGTCCGTCACAAAATGGGTTAAACAGTCATTCTATCAACAGCGCCTCATAAAGTTGGTGTAAATAACATAAAACAAATTAAAAATACAGTCTCTTAATTTGCGTCAGTATCATTGATACGGGGCACACTAATATTAATAATGATTTTTATACATAGTATATATTGTATACAAGTGGTGAGTCAGTGGCCAAAATAATATCGCGTCTTGCAGGACGCTAAAATCCTTATTTTTGGGTCACGTGACTGGCAATCTAGCGTCAGTTTAATGGAGAAATGATATAACTGAAACAAAATAAGGTTTTACACTGTCTTCCTTAGCGTCCTGCAATCGCTGCAACGCTGCCTCTCTCTAGAGTAGTTTATCATAACTTTATGATTGTATATATATATATGAGTGTGCTAATTATTATAATACTAAATATATTAATCTATTTTTCAAATAACTAACAACAACACTAGTAACTAATAATAAAAACATTCAATCTCTCATTTTAAAGTAAACTATAAAAAGTAAAACAAAGTAACGTATGGCAGCAAATTAGATGACTACTGAAGTTGTTTCTTTTTAATACGACCTGAATGATTCCACGTGGTCGTATAATAACGGATAGTATCATCTACTGACTGATAGTATCATCTACTGACTGATAGTATCATCTACTGACGGATAGTATCATCTACTGACAGATAGTATCATCTACTGACTGATAGTATCATCTACTGACTGATAGTATCATCTACTGACGGATATTATCATCTACTGACGGATAGTATCATCTACTGACTGATAGTATCATCTACTGACTGATAGTATCATCTACTGACGGATAGTATCATCTACTGACTGATAGTATCATCTACTGACGGATAGTATCATCTACTGACGGATAGTATCATCTACTGACTGATAGTATCATCTACTGACTGATAGTATCATCTACTGACTGATAGTATCATCTACTGACTGATAGTATCATCTACTGACTGATAGTATCATCTACTGACGGATAGTATCATCTACTGGCAGATAGTATCATCTACTGACGGATAGTATCATCTACTGACGGATAGTATCATCTACTGACTGATAGTATCATCTACTGACTGATAGTATCATCTACTGACTGATAGTATCATCTACTGACTGATAGTATCATCTACTGACGGATATTATCATCTACTGACGGATAGTATCATCTACTGACTGATAGTATCATCTACTGACTGATAGTATCATCTACTGACGGATAGTATCATCTACTGACTGATAGTATCATCTACTGACGGATAGTATCATCTACTGACGGATAGTATCATCTACTGACTGATAGTATCATCTACTGACAGATAGTATCATCTACTGACTGATAGTATCATCTACTCACTGATAGTATCATCTACTGACTGATAGTATCATCTACTGACAGATAGTATCATCTACTGACAGATAGTATCATCTACTCACTGATAGTATCATCTACTGACTGATAGTATCATCTACTGACAGATAGTATCATCTACTGACAGATAGTATCATCTACTGACTTATATTATCATCTAATGACAGATAGTATCATCTACTGACAGATAGTATCATCTACTGACGGATAGTATCATCTACTGACAGATATTATCATCTACTGACTGATAGTATCATCTACTGACAGATAGTATCATCTACTGACGGATAGTATCATCTACTGACTGATATTATCATCTACTGACAGATAGTATCATCTACTGACAGATAGTATCATCTAATGACAGATAGTATCATCTACTGACAGATAGTATCATCTACTGACGGATAGTATCATCTACTAACAGATAGTATCATCTACTGACAGATAGTATCATCTAATGACAGATAGTACCATCTACTGACAGATAGTATCATCTACTGACAGATAGTATCATCTACTGACGGATAGTATCATCTACTGACGGATAGTATCATCATCTGACAGGGCAGTATCATCTACTGACGGATAGTATCATCTACTGACGGATAGTATCATCATCTGACAGGGCAGTATCATCTACTGACGGATAGTATCATCTACTGACGGATAGTATCATCTACTGACAGATAGTATCATCTACTGACTGATAGTATCATCTACTGACAGATAGTATCATCTACTGACGGATAGTATCATCTACTGACGGATAGTATCATCATCTGACAGGGCAGTATCATCTACTGACGGATAGTATCATCTACTGACGGATAGTATCATCATCTGACAGGGCAGTATCATCTACTGACGGATAGTATCATCTACTGACGGATAGTATCATCATCTGACAGGGCAGTATCACCTACTGACGGATAGTATCATCTACTGACTGATAGTATCATCTACTGACGGATAGTATCATCTACTGACGGATAGTATCATCTACTGACGGATAGTATCATCTACTGACTGATAGTATCATCTACTGACAGTACAGTACAGTCCCTGACAAGAGTGTTTCTTCAGTCAAGTGTCAGGTTTCGACAGGCCATTGTAGTGTCTTTTCTAATTATAGATAAGGCTTCGGACACTCGAATCCAAGACGAGTTGCGGTTTGTCGTGTGATTGAAACTAGAACTTACGAGCTATACGAGTTTACCTGGTTCGTATTACAGGAAAATATACAAAGAAAATGAAGGATGATATAATGAAAAATCGAAATATAAATATAGTGGAAAAACGTGTTATAAGATCCAAAGAAATTTTGAAGAAAAAAATCTTAATTTTTACAGTTGAAATTTATTTTTTTGATTCGTTTTGTAAATAATTAATATTCTTTCATTTCGGGTATTTAAATTGATTGAGTAAATTTTGTAAATATGTATTTATTTAGAAAATAATACAAAGTATGTAACTAGCAGTAAAAGTATATTATTAATAAAAAATAAATTGTATTATTCCAATTAAATACGGTTTGATAAAAAAAATTATGAAGAAAAAATTATTCAAATCAAAGATATAGGGTAAGTTCCGAATTATCGGTCAGTACTACATCTTCGGACGTATAAGGAAAAAACAATATAAAAATTGTTATTATTACACAGTGCTATCTAATACTTTTTAAATTGTTATATCTTATATGTCCGAAGATGTAGTACTGACCGATAATTCGTAACCTACCCTAGTGTTCAAAGAATGGAAAATAGTAAATAAAATAAGTTATATTATTTGCATCAAATTATTAACTGTTAGTTAAATAATAATAATTTTTGAAAGAATAATAATCTGTAAAATCAAAATTATAGTGTTCAAGAAAATGAGAAAAAAAAATAAAGGAAAGTAAAGTTAATTGAAGGGAACTAAATAGTGTTCAAAAATGGCTAACATGAAGTAAAGTTCCGAATAGTGTTCAAAAAAGTCATCACTCAAGTGAACCGTAAAGTGAACTGTTCAATGAAGTGTTTGAACAGAGACCAGCAAAAATGTTCAGAAAAGTCTTCGTGAAATGTTTGAACAGAGATCGAAAAAAGTGTTTTTTTTTCATGAAAGTGTTCAAAATAGAGTGTGAAAAGAGACCATAAAAGAGTTCATAAAAGTGTTCATAAAAAGTGTTCATAAAAGTGTTCGTAACAGTGTTCATAAAAGGACTCATAAAATAGTTCATAAAAGGACTCATAAAATAGTTCATAAAATAGTTCATAAAATAGTTCATAAAAGTACTCATAAAATAGTTCATAAAAGTACTCATAAAATAGTTCATAAAAGGACTCATAAAATAGTTCATAAAATAGTTCATAAAAGTACTCATAAAATAGTTCATAAAAGGACTCATAAAATAGTTCATAAAAGGACTCATAAAATAGTTCATAAAAGGACTCATAAAATAGTTCATAAAAGTACTCATAAAATAGTTCATAAAAGGACTCATAAAATAGTTCATAAAAGGACTCATAAAATAGTTCGTAAAAGTACTCATAAAATAGTTCATAAAAGGACTCATAATATAGTTCGTAAAAGTACTCATAAAATAGTTCATAAAAGTACTCATAAAATAGTTCATAAAAGGACTCATAAAATAGTTCGTAAAAGTACTCATAAAATAGTTCATAAAAGTACTCATAAAATAGTTCATAAAAGTGTTCATAAAATAGTTCATAACAGTGTTCATAAAAGTATTCATAAAAGTGTAGACTCAAGAAAACTATACAGAGAATAGCAGTGTCTGTCTATCTTGTGTTCATTGTTCACTGAGATCTATTTTCCTTTCGATAATAGATGACTCTACGCTGAACATTTTAAAAGACGATATTTCCATTTGAAACTAGAGTGAACATTTTAAAAGACGATATTTCCATTTGAAACTAGAGTGAACATTTTAAAAGACGATATTTCCATTTGAAACTAGAGTGAACATTTTAAAAGACGATATTTCCATTTGAAACTAGAGTGAACATTTTAAAAGACGATATTTCCATTTGAAACTAGAGTGAACATTTTAGAAGACGATATTTCCATTTGAAACTAGAGTGAACATTTTAAAAGACGATATTTCCATTTGAAACTAGAGTGAACATTTTAGAAGACGATATTTCCATTTGAAACTAGAGTGAACATTTTAGAAGACGATATTTCCATTTGAAACTAGAGTGAACATTTTAAAAGACGATATTTCCATTTGAAACTAGAGTGAACATTTTAAAAGACGATATTTCCATTTGAAACTAGAGTGAACATTTTAAAAGACGATATTTCCATTTGTAACTAGAGTGAACATTTTAAAAGACGATATTTCCATTTGAAACTAGAGTGAACATTTTAAAAGACGATATTTCCATTTGAAACTAGAGTGAACATTTTAAAAGACGATATTTCCATTTGAAACTAGAGTGAACATTTTAAAAGACGATATTTCCATTTGAAACTAGAGTGAACATTTTAAAAGACGATATTTCCATTTGAAACTAGAGTGAACATTTTAAAAGACGATATTTCCATTTGAAACTAGAGTGAACATTTTAAAAGACGATATTTCCATTTGAAACTAGAGTGAACATTTTAGAAGACGATATTTCCATTTGAAACTAGAGTGAACATTTTAAAAGACGATATTTCCATTTGAAACTAGAGTGAACATTTTAAAAGACGATATTTCCATTTGAAACTAGAGTGAACATTTTAAAAGACGATATTTCCATTTGTAACTAGAGTGAACATTTTAAAAGACGATATTTCCATTTGAAACTAGAGTGAACATTTTAAAAGACGATATTTCCATTTGAAACTAGAGTGAACATTTTAAAAGACGATATTTCCATTTGAAACTAGAGTGAACATTTTAAAAGACGATATTTCCATTTGAAACTAGAGTGAACATTTTAAAAGACGATATTTCCATTTGAAACTAGAGTGAACATTTTAAAAGACGATATTTCCATTTGAAACTAGAGTGAACATTTTAAAAGACGATATTTCCATTTGAAACTAGAGTGAACATTTTAAAAGACGATATTTCCATTTGTAACTAGAGTGAACATTTTAAAAGACGATATTTCCATTTGAAACTAGAGTGAACATTTTAGAAGACGATATTTCCATTAAAGAGCTACAATGAAATAGGTAGGTAGTAAATAGTAATACTGCCTTTATTTGAAAATCAAGATCAATTTCTCTCTGATTTCAACTGTATTTGAATTTACCAAATTTTGAATATCCACAGTTAACTTTATTTGAATTAATTTATAATTGAAAATCCTGACCTATGTATATTACAAAATTCTATCAAAATAATGAATAGATCTTAAAAAAGTACAGTTAGAAATGGACCATAAAAAGAAACATTATCAAATCACAATAAAAATAAATCTACCAATTTTTTCGAAATGTTTTTGTTTTTTTTCCAAAAGCAGTTCACTTCTACACAATGAAGAGGAAAATGAAGAGTGGTAGGTGATTGTTTAGACATGCAAATGCGGCTGTCAGTGTCTTTGTTCACAGTGTCGGATTAGAGCATTACGCATCGTTAATCACAGGTAGGTAATTAACAGCACAGGTGAACGTGACAGTTTTACCCCAAACTGAAAAGTTTGAACATCTTTTTGATAATTGAAAACATGAGGGATGAGTGCTATCTATTTTAGGGAGTATGGGGCAAATTCCAAGTTATCGGACAGTTCCACATTTTAGATCATGTAAGAAAAAAGTAAATAATGATTATTCTTTAACGTTTTCTTTATTTTGTATCCATGATACCTACAGGTATCATGGATACCAAATAATAAATAAATAAAATAATAAATAAAAGTAATTTCTATTTTTATCTATTTTATATTTCAAGACATCTTCTTTCAATAACAGCTGTTATTTATATCCCGTATTTAATTCTTTTAATTCACATCAGTTAATTGTACCTTCACCATACACCCTCCTCCCCCCCCCCCCCATTGTTTATTCATTGCTAGTATTTAGTTATTTAGAAAAGTCTCAGAGGTGCATTTACTAGAGTGCTCCTCATCGATAATTTACACTGAGGAGGAGGTGAAGGAGGAGGAGATGAAAAAGGAGGTGAAGGAGGAGGAGATAAAAAAGGAGGTGAAAGAGGAGGTGAAAGAGGAGATGAAGGAGGAGGTGAAAGAGAAGGTGAAAGAGGAGGTGAAGGAGGAGGTGAAGGAGGAGGTGAAGGAGAAGGTGAAGGAGGAGGTGAAAGAGGAGGTGAAGGAGAAGGTGAAAGAGGAAGTGAAAGAGGAGGTGAAGGAGGAGGTGAAGGAAGAGGAGATGGAAAAGGAGGTGAAAGAGTAGATAAAAGAGGAGGTGAAGGAAAAGGTGAAAGAGGAGGTGAAGGAGGAGGTGAAGAAAGAGAAGATGAAAAAGGAGGTGAAAGAGGAGGTGATGGAGGAGCAGAAGGAGAAGGTGAAAAAGGAGGTGAGGAGGTGAAAGAGGAGGTGAAGGAGGAGGTGAAAGAGGAGGTGAAGGAGGAGGTGAAACAGAAGGTGAAAGAGGAGGTGAAGGAGGAGGTGAAGGAGAAGGTGAAGGAGGAGGTGAAAGAGGAGGTGAAGGAGGAGGAGATGAAAAAGGAGGTGAAAGAGGAGGTGAAGGAGAAGGTGAAAGAGGAAGTGAAAGAGGAGGTGAAAGAGGAGGTGAAGGAGGAGGTGAAGGAAGAGGAGATGGAAAAGGAGGTGAAAGAGTAGATAAAAGAGGAGGTGAAGGAAAAGGTGAAAGAGGAGGTGAAGGAGGAGGTGAAGGAAGAGAAGATGAAAAAGGAGGTGAAAGAGGAGGTGATGGAGGAGCAGAAGGAGAAGGTGAAAAAGGAGGTGAGGAGGTGAAAGAGGAGGTGAAGGAGGAGGTGAAAGAGGAGGTGAAGGAGGAGGTGAAACAGAAGGTGAAAGAGGAGGTGAAGGAGGAGGTGAAGGAGAAGGTGAAGGAGGAGGTGAAAGAGGAGGTGAAGGAGGAGGAGATGAAAAAGGAGGTGAAAGAGGAGGTGAAGGAGAAGGTGAAAGAGGAAGTGAAAGAGGAGGTGAAAGAGGAGGTGAAGGAGGAGGTGAAGGAAGAGGAGATGAAAAAGGAGGTGAAGGAGAAGGTGAAAGAGGAGGTGAAGGAGGAGGTGAAGGAAGAGAAGATGAAAAAGGAGGTGAAAGAGGAGGTGAAGGAGGAGCAGAAGGAGAAGGTGAAAAAGGAGGTGAATGAGAGTGAAAGAGGAAGTGCAAGAGGAGGTGAAAGAGGAAGTGAAGGAGGAGGTGAAAGAGAAGGTGAAGGAGGAGTGTTTTTTGGTCTTTGTCAGGTCTTGTACCATTGTATTATTTTTGCAATGTTCAGGCCTTGATGGTCATATTATTGCACTGTGACAAATCATGGAATGTACGTACGTACTTAGTTTATAAACTGTATATGAAAGAAAAAATTACTATTTTTATATGATTTAAGCAGACTGTGTGGTACAGTAGTTACTAGTTATCAGGCCATGTGTTACACTAGTTACTAGTTATCAGGCCATGTGTTGCAGTAGTTACTAGTTATCAGGCCATGTGATACACTAGTTACTAGTTATCAGGCCATGTGTAACACTAGTTACTAGTTATCAGGCCATGTGTAACACTAGTTACTAGTTATCAGGCCATGTGATACACTAGTTACTAGTTATCAGGCCATGTGATACACTAGTTACTAGTTATCAGGCCATGTGTTACTGTAGTTACTAGTTATCAGGCCATGTGATACACTAGTTACTAGTTATCAGGCCATGTGATACACTAGTTACTAGTTATCAGGCCATGTGTTGCAGTAGTTACTAATTATCAGGCCATGTGATACACTAGTTACTAGTTATCAGGCCATGTGTTGCAGTAGTTACTAGTTATCAGGCCATGTGATACACTAGTTACTAGTTATCAGGCCATGTGATACACTAGTTACTAGTTATCAGGCCATGTGTTACTGTAGTTACTAGTTATCAGGCCATGTGATACACTAGTTACTAGTTATCAGGCCATGTGATACACTAGTTACTAGTTATCAGGCCATGTGATACACTAGTTACTAGTTATCAGGCCATGTGTTGCAGTAGTTACTAGTTATCAGGCCATGTGATACACTAGTTACTAGTTATCAGGCCATGTGATACACTAGTTACTAGTTATCAGGCCATGTGTTACTGTAGTTACTAGTTATCAGGCCATGTGATACACTAGTTACTAGTTATCAGGCCATGTGATACACTAGTTACTAGTTATCAGGCCATGTGATACACTAGTTACTAGTTATCAGGCCATGTGATACACTAGTTACTAGTTATCAGGCCATGTGTTACAGTAGTTACTAGTTATCAGGCCATGTGTTACAGTAGTTACTAGTTATCAGGCCATGTGTTACAGTAGTTACTAGTTATCAGGCCATGTGTTACAGTAGTTACTAGTTATCAGGCCATGTGTTACAGTAGTTACTAGTTATCAGGCCATGTGTTACAGTAGTTACTAGTTATCAGGCCATGTGTTACAGTAGTTACTAGTTATCAGGCCATGTGTTACAGTAGTTACTAGTTATCAGGCCATGTGATACACTAGTTACTAGTTAACAGGCCATGTGTTACAGTAGTTACTAGTTATCAGGCCATGTGTTACAGTAGTTACTAGTTATCAGGCCATGTGTTACAGTAGTTACTAGTTATCAGGCCATGTGTTACAGTAGTTACTAGTTATCAGGCCATGTGTTACAGTAGTTACTAGTTATCAGGCCATGTGTTACAGTAGTTACTAGTTATCAGGCCATGTGTTACAGTAGTTACTAGTTATCAGGCCATGTGTTACAGTAGTTACTAGTTATCAGGCCATGTGTTACAGTAGATACTAGTTATCAGGCCATGTAGTACAGTAGTTAGTAGTTATCAGGCCATGTGTTACACTAGTTACTAGTTATCAGGCCATGTGTTGCAGGCAGTCTCTCCCCTCGCATAATTTTATATTCGCTTCTTCTCTCTCTCTCTCTCTCTTCACCCGCGTCCAGTATGCAATTTCTTGACCCCTCCCCTACCACACCCCCACCCACCTTCACCTGGCCAGCCCCGCTTGAATCCTAAGACCTGCCCATCCCCCTGCAGAGTCACCACTGGACCAAATGGTTCAGGATGATGTTTGAAGGATAATGTGCAGGATAGAGGATAATATAGGATGATATTCAAGATATAATGTGTAGGACGAGTGAATAGGTAGCTTTTTCTTTCCGACTCATTGACTATTCAGTTCGAATCTTAAATTTGAGTCCATTCTACAGCTCCCTGATTGATAAACAGGGGGAGTGGGGGGGACAGGTGGGGGAGATGATAAACAGGGGTGGGGGAGATGATAAACAGGGGGTGGAGGAGATTATAAGCAGGGGGTGGAGGAGATGATAAACAGGGGGTGGAGGAGATTATAAACAGGGGGTGGAGGAGATTATAAGCAGGGGGTGGAGGAGATTATAATCAGGGGGTGGAGGAGATGATAAACAGGGGGTGGAGGAGATGATAAACAGGGGGTGGAGGAGATTATAAACAGGGGGTGGAGGAGATTATAATCAGGGGGTGGAGGAGATGATAAGCAGGGGGTGGAGGAGATTATAAGCAGGGGGTGGAGGAGATTATAATCAGGGGGTGGAGGAGATGATAAACAGGGGGTGGAGGAGATTATAAACAGGGGGTGGAGGAGATTATAAGCAGGGGGTGGAGGAGATGATAAGCAGGGGGTGGAGGAGATTATAAGCGGGGGGTGGAGGAGATTATAAGCAGGGGGTGGAGGAGATGATAAGCAGGGGGTGGAGGAGATTATAAGCGGGGGGTGAAGGAGATTATAAGCAGGGGGTGGAGGAGATGATAAGCAGGGGGTGGAGGAGATTATAAGCGGGGGGTGAAGGAGATTATAAGCAGGGGGTGGAGGAGATTATAAGCATGGGGTGGAGGAGATTATAAGCAGAGGGTGGAGGAGATTATAAGCAGGGGGTGGAGGAGATTATAATCAGGGGGTGGAGGAAATGATAAACAGGGGGTGGAGGAGATTACAAACAGGGGGTGGAGGAGATTATAAGCAGGGGGTGGAGGAGATTATAATCAGGGGGTGGAGGAGATGATAAACAGGGGGTGGAGGAGATTATAAGCAGGGGGTGGAGGAGAATATAAGCAGGGGGTGGAGGAGATTATAAGCAGGGGGTGGAGGAGAATATAAGCAGGGGGTGGAGGAGATTATAAGCAGGGGGTGGAGGAGATCATAAGCAGGGGGTGGGGGAGAATATAAGCAGGGGTGGGGGAGATTATAAGCAGGGGGTGGGTGAGATTATAAGCAGGGGGTGGAGGAGATTATAAGCAGGGGGTGGAGGAGATTATAAGCGGGGGGTGAGAGAGAATATAAGCAGGGGGTGGAGGAGATTATAAGCAGGGGGTGGAGGAGATTATAAGCAGGGGGTGGAGGAGATTATAAGCAGGGGGTGGAGGAGATTATAAGCAGGGGGTGGAGGAGATTATAAGCAGGGGGTGGAGGAGATTATAAGCAGGGGGTGGGGGAGAATATAAGCAGGGGGTGGAGGAGATTATAATCAGGGGGTGGAGGAGATGATAAACAGGGGGTGGAGGAGATTATAAGCGGGGGGAGGAGGAGATTATAAGCAGGGGGTGGAGGAGATTATAAGCGGGGGGAGGAGGAGATTATAAGCAGGGGGTGGAGGAGATTATAAGCGGGGGGTGGAGGAGATTATAAGCGGGGGGTGGGGGAGAATATAAGCAGGGGTGGGGGAGATTATAAGCAGGGGGTGGGTGAGATTATAAGCAGGGGGTGGAGGAGATTATAAGCAGGGGGTGGAGGAGATTATAAGCGGGGGGTGAGAGAGAATATAAGCAGGGGGTGGAGGAGATTATAAGCAGGGGGTGGAGGAGATTATAAGCAGGGGGTGGAGGAGATTATAAGCAGGGGGTGGAGGAGATTATAAGCAGGGGGTGGAGGAGATTATAAGCAGGGGGTGGAGGAGATTATAAGCAGGGGGTGGGGGAGAATATAAGCAGGGGTGGGGGAGATCATAAGCAGGGGGTGGGTGAGATTATAAGCAGGGGGTGGAGGAGATTATAAGCGGGGGGAGGAGGAGATTATGAGCAGGGGGTGGAGGAGATTATAAGCGGGGGGAGGAGGAGATTATAAGCAGGGGGTGGAGGAGATTATAAGCGGGGGGTGGAGGAGATTATAAGCGGGGGGTGGAGGAGATTATAAGCAGGGGGTGAAGGAGATTATAAGCAGGGGGGTGGAGGAGATTATAAGCAGGGGTGGGAGAGATTATAAGCAGGGGGTGGAGGAGATTATAAGCAGGGGTGGAGGAGATTATAAGCAGGGGGTGGAGGAGATTATAAGCAGGGGGTGGAGGAGATTATAAGCGGGGGTGGAGGAGATTATAAGCGGGGGTGGAGGAGATTATAAGCGGGGGTGGAGGAGATTATAAGCGGGGGAGAAGGGGGAATATAAAATGAGAATTATTTCTATTTCACATTCATATAAAATTAATAATGACATCATTACGTTAAATTTACGTTTTCCTTCAATTCCAATAACAGCTTTTATTTCTATACTAACATTTAATATTTTAATATCATCAATTGTATTATCATGTTGAAATTATATAGTGTATTTTGAAGCGATTTAAGATATCTTTATCTGCCATTAAATTCACCCAGAGAAATAAATAATGTAAATAATACACGTAATTACCACCATCAAAGTACGTTAATCCTTTAACAATGACTTGCTAAATTGTTTAGCAATATTACATGCGTTGCTAACGGCACTCAAAAAAGACACACTGTTCATTTTAATTTTTAATTACAGCCGTAGAGACGTAGGTGCGTAGCCTAGGTCATAGTTGTGACAATATGCTTTAAAATCACAGAAGAATATCACAGACGAAATGAAATGGTATCGAATACTATATACCGCTGGTGTAGAACCATTCATTACTCTTTAATTCTCTCCGTCTATAATCTTCTCTATGATTTGTAAAGCATATTGTCTCAACCTATGTCATTCCCTTCGCATTTTGCTGAAGGTATGTTTTAGACGGCACTTATTTTCATCTTATAGGACAGCCTTCATGTCTTTTTGCCAATGAATTTCCATATATTTTTCATTATTATTCGGAAATAAAGTCATCTAGTGAAGGTATGTAGTCTTGCGTGCCACCCAATTATATCTCGTTTGCTGCAATGATTTATTCTCTCGTATATCTGAGCACAATATAAGATATTCCCCAACCCTCCCTGTAGGGGAAGGTGATGGGCCCTCCATCCCCCCCACCCCCCTCCAACCCCCGTGTCTTCGATCGCGGCCGGGGCCCGTGTGTAGAGTGTCCGAAGTTAGAACTAGAGCATGACCTCTGAGGGGTGACAGTGGCTACCAGGAGAAGCAGGTTGGGATGAGGGGGCCCCTAAGGGAATGCAATAGACTGTAGCTAACGAGTGAGGAGCAAACTAAACTATATCACAGTAGATTGATTTAGATACAGTAAACTATATTACCAGTAGATTGATTTAGATACAGTGAACTATATTGCCAGTAGATTGATTTAGATACAGTAAGCTATATTGCCAGTAGATTGATTAAGATACAGTAAGCTATATTGCCAGTAGATTGATTTAGATACAGTAAACTATATTGCCAGTAGATTGATTTAGATACAGTAAGCAATATTGCCAGTAGATTGATTTAGATACAGTAAACTATATTGACAGTAGATTGATTTAGATACAGTAAACTATATTGCCAGTAGATTGATTTAGATACAGTAAACTATATTGCCAGTAGATTGATTTAGATACAGTAAGCTATATTGCCAGTAGACTGATTTAGATACAGTAAACTATATTCTGATTAGATTGATTTAGATAGAGTAAACTACATTGCCAGTAGATTGATTTAGATACAGTAAACTATATTACCAGTAGATTGATTTAGATACAGTGAACTATATTGTCAGTAGATTGATTTAGATACAGTGAACTATATTGCCAGTAGTTTGATTTAGATACAGTGAACTATATTGCCAGTAGATTGATTTAGATACAGTAAGCTATATTGCCAGTAGATTGATTTAGATACAGTAAACTATATTGACAGTAGATTGATTTAGATACAGTAAACTATATTGCCAGTAGACTGATTTAGATAGAGTAAACTATATTCTGATTAGATTGATTTAGATAGAGTAAACTATATTGCCAGTAGATTGATTTAGATAAAGTAAACTATATTGCCAGTAGATTGATTTAGATAGAGTAAACTATATTGCCAGTAGATTGATTTAGATACAGTAAACTATATTACCAGTAGATTGATTTAGATACAGTGAACTATATTGCCAGTAGATTGATTTAGATACAGTGAACTATATTGCCAGTAGATTGATTTAGATACAGTAAACTATATTGCCAGTAGATTGATTTAGATACAGTAAACTATGTTGCTAGTAGATTGATTTAGATACAGTAAACTATGTTGCTAGTAGATTGATTTAGATACAGTAAACTATGTTGCTAGTAGATTGATTTAGATACAGTAAACTATATTGCCAGTAGATTGATTTAGATACAGTAAGCTATATTGCCAGTAGATTGATTTTGATAGAGTAAGCTATATTGACAGTAGATTGATTTAGATAGAGTGAACTATATTGCCAGTAGATTGATTTAGATACAGTAAGCTATATTGCCAGTAGATTGATTTTGATAGAGTAAGCTATATTGACAGTAGATTGATTTAGATAGAGTGAACTATATTGCCAGTAGATTGATTTAGATACAGTAAGCTATATTGCCAGTAGATTGATTTAGATACAGTAAACTATGTTGCTAGTAGATTGATTTAGATACAGTGAACTATATTGCCAGTAGATTGATTTAGATACAGTGAACTATATTGCCAGTAGATTGATTTAGATACAGTAAACTATATTGCCAGTAGATTGATTTAGATACAGTAAACTATGTTGCTAGTAGATTGATTTAGATACAGTAAACTATGTTGCTAGTAGATTGATTTAAATACAGTAAACTATATTGCCAGTAGATTGATTTAGATACAGTAAGCTATATTGCCAGTAGATTGATTTTGATAGAGTAAGCTATATTGACAGTAGATTGATTTAGATAGAGTGAACTATATTGCCAGTAGATTGATTTAGATACAGTAAGCTATATTGCCAGTAGATTGATTTAGATACAGTAAGCTATATTGCCAGTAGATTGATTTAGATACAGTAAGCTATATTGCCAGTAGATTGATTTAGATACAGTAAGCTATATTGACAGTAGATTGATTTAGATAGAGTGAACTATATTGCCAGTAGATTGATTTAGATACAGTAAGCTATATTGCCAGTAGATTGATTTAGATACAGTAAGCTATATTGCCAGTAGATTGATTTATATACAGTAAGCTATATTGCCAGTAGATTGATTTAGATACAGTAAGCTATATTGCCAGTAGATTGATTTAGATACAGTAAACTATGTTGCTAGTAGATTGATTTAGATACAGTAAACTATGTTGCTAGTAGATTGATTTAGATACAGTAAACTATATTGCCAGTAGATTGATTTAGATACAGTAAGCTATATTGCCAGTAGATTGATTTTGATAGAGTAAGCTATATTGACAGTAGATTGATTTAGATAGAGTGAACTATATTGCCAGTAGATTGATTTAGATACAGTAAGCTATATTGCCAGTAGATTGATTTAAATACAGTAAGCTATATTGCCAGTAGATTGATTTAGATACAGTAAGCTATATTGCCAGTAGATTGATTTAGATACAGTAAGCTATATTGACAGTAGATTGATTTAGATAGAGTGAACTATATTGCCAGTAGATTGATTTAGATACAGTAAGCTATATTGCCAGTAGATTGATTTAGATACAGTAAGCTATATTGCCAGTAGATTGATTTATATACAGTAAGCTATATTGCCAGTAGATTGATTTAGATACAGTAAGCTATATTGCCAGTAGATTGATTTAGATACAGTAAACTATATTGCCAGTAGATTGATTTAGATACAGTAAGCTATATTGACAGTAGATTGATTTAGATACAGTAAGCTATATTGCCAGTAGATTGATTTAGATACAGTAAACTATATTGCCAGTAGATTGATTTAGATACAGTAAGCTATATTGCCAGTAGATTGATTTAGATACAGTAAGCTATATTGCCAGTAGATTGATTTTGATAGAGTAAGCTATATTGACAGTAGATTGATTTAGATAGAGTGAACTATATTGCCAGTAGATTGATTTAGATACAGTAAGCTATATTGCCAGTAGATTGATTTAGATACAGTAAACTATATTACCAGTAGATTGATTTAGATACAGTGAACTATATTGCCAGTAGATTGATTTAGATACAGTGAACTATATTGCCAGTAGATTGATTTAGATACAGTAAACTATATTGCCAGTAGATTGATTTAGATACAGTAAACTATGTTGCTAGTAGATTGATTTAGATACAGTAAACTATGTTGCTAGTAGATTGATTTAGATACAGTAAACTATGTTGCTGGTAGATTGATTTAGATACAGTAAACTATATTGCCAGTAGATTGATTTAGATACAGTAAGCTATATTGCCAGTAGATTGATTTTGATAGAGTAAGCTATATTGACAGTAGATTGATTTAGATAGAGTGAACTATATTGCCAGTAGATTGATTTAGATACAGTAAGCTATATTGCCAGTAGATTGATTTAGATACAGTAAGCTATATTGCCAGTAGATTGATTTTGATAGAGTAAGCTATATTGACAGTAGATTGATTTAGATAGAGTGAACTATATTGCCAGTAGATTGATTTAGATACAGTAAGCTATATTGCCAGTAGATTGATTTAGATACAGTAAGCTATATTGCCAGTAGATTGATTTAGATACAGTAAGCTATATTGCCAGTAGATTGATTTAGATACAGTAAGCTATATTGCCAGTAGATTGATTTAGATACAGTAAGCTATATTGCCAGTAGATTGATTTAGATACAGTAAGCTATATTGCCAGTAGATTGATTTAGATACAGTAAACTATATTGCCAGTAGATTGATTTAGATACAGTAAGCTATATTGACAGTAGATTGATTTAGATACAGTAAACTATATTGCCAGTAGATTGATTTATATACAGTAAGCTATCTTCTCAGGGTAGAGTTTTTTTTCTGGATACAAAGAACATAACGTTTTTCCTTCAAATTCATGCATTTATCATATTACATACATTATTAAACTGTCTTCCTTTTATTTAAAAATAGATACATTCAAGGAAATTAATAAATGGTTTTCTTACTAGTTATTTTTTTCCTTATTCTTCAATATAATAATTCTTATTATTTTATTAACAGTTATACAACAGTGATCTTGCTGTGGGAGTATGAATTAATGATTAAATGAAGATGTGCAGTCCCTTCCATCAAATAAAAAATACGATTGTTTATCAATTTAAAATAGTAAGATAACTATTCATACTAAGTTTTTTGTGGTGTAACGGAAATTTAAATTGATATGTCGTGCTTTATATCTACATAGAGAATTGAACTATTCTTGTGATTGAATAGAAAATTAAAATCATATTAAAATAATTCATTTTCAACTAATTTATTAGTAAACATTTTTAGGTTTTACGATCTTCTTTCATTCAATTATGACTATTTTGGTAAAATACATCTTTTTTTAACGCTACTTGCAGTTTCAGAGGATAGCGCTAGGGTTATGCTCTTCAACTACGAGGTATTAGAATTTTGTGTTAGGTAGACTTTATTTACTATCACCTCTTCATTTTCTTCTTCTGAAGTGATTGCGTCCCATTGTGTCACAAAAAGGAGTAGCTTTTTAGCATCCATGAGCATTCCCACTGACTGGTGGTAGGTGACTTTGTTCATGGAGTCACTTTCCTTTCTGACTGCTTCTTCCAGTCCCTTGTATTAAATTTCATTTTGCCGTCTACTATATGGCCTTTGGTTCCGAAACTGACTTTAAACCATCTAATTGAATTAATTTTCCATTAAAATTTAAAAATTGTGCAATAATATCAGATATTATATTAAAGATTCTCCTTACATTAAGTATCTTTCATATCTATCGTTTATCTTATTAATCAACTGCTTAGATTCAACAATCGATTATTTATTATAGGTATTTTATCATTTACTAGCCACTTTATTATGGGTACTTATTTTAAGCATTATTTTACGATATAAAAACATTTCCTGGCTGATATTCCATTATAATTCTTAGTGTCCACTATAGGACACAGTGTCCACTATAGGACACAGAGTCCACTATAGGACACAGTGTCCACTATAGGGCCCACTGGGCACTGAAGGGTTCATCCCTTCGTAAATTCTCATTAGTAAAATTAACAGAAAAGTTTATTAAAAAGAATTACAATAGTGGTGCAAAAAGTGGCGTTACAACTACTAGGTAGAGACAAGGTCAGGAGTGACTAGGTGGTACCTAGCTGGGAAAGGGGGTGAATAGGGGGAAAGGGGGTGAATAGGGGGGAAAGGTGGTGAATGGAGGGAAAGGGGGTGAATGGGGGGAAAGGTGGTGAATGGGGGGAAAGGTGGTGAATGGAGGGAAAGGGGGTGAATGGGGGGAAAGGGGGTGAAGGGGGGGAAAGGTGGTGAATGGGGGGAAAGGTGGTGAATGGGGGGAAAGGTGGTGAATGGGGGGAAAGGTGGTGAATGGGGGGACAGGTGGTGAATGGGGGGAAAGGTGGTGAATGGGGGGACAGGTGGTGAATGGGGGGAAAGGTGGTGAATGGGGGGAAAGGTGGTGAATGGGGGGAAAGGTGGTGAATGGGGGGAAAGGTGGTGAATGGGGGGAAAGGTGGTGAATGGGGGGAAAGGTGGTGAATGAGGGAAAGGTGGTGAATGGGGGGAAAGGTGGTGAATGGGAGGAAAGGTGGTGAATGGGGGGAAAGGTGGTGAATGGGGGGAAGGTGGTGAATGGGGGGAAAGGTGGTGAATGGGGGGAAGGTGGTGAATGGGGGGAAAGGTGGTGAATGGGGGGAAGGTGGTGAATGGGGGGAAAGGAGGTGAATGAGGAGGAAAAAAGAGGATGAAGGTGGGTTAAAGCAGGTCCCTCTTTTACAAGTCCCTGTACTCACCTCTTCCTTAACAATGACCTTCAGTCTACCTTTTCACCTTGAAATGCTATTATCATCACCTTGCACCTAATTACCTTATACCTATCCACTTGATATACCTAATCACCTTCACCTTTTATAGCTATTAGTTATTTTCCTTATTCCTATTTTATTTTAAAATGTTAAGCAATAATATTTTCAAATATTATTACAAAGGGAAGAGTTTCCGCAAGATGCTAATTTCTCAAATCACAGTTTTCTAATTTCCTATTATTTTCATATCTTACAAATTTGTCATAGTGTACCAAGACCAACTTTAAAATATAGAATAACAATTAGTAAAGTACATCATTTGAAATGTGAATTTAGTAACCTGTTTTTAAATCCGTACACTTTTCCTAGACTGTACAGTGAGTAGATGTTGACTAATTTTGAAACATCGTCAGGTGACATGTCATCAAAATTAGCTAGCTATTTTTTACTCGAGAATTCACTAGAAAAAAATTCATTGATTCGCAATTTTTGTATTTAATTTGCCTCACAAAAAATGCCTAAAATTGCATCATTATTCCTACCGAATTGAAATAATTGTTATATGAAATAAACTTTTTTCATTTTTATTCTTGAGTTGTTTAGTTTCCCTTCCTTTATTAAAATTTGAGTTATCGGATGGTTCAATATTTTCAATCATATAAGGAAGTAGTATATATTATTTGACTTTATCTTAATTGGTATCCATGATACCTGCAGGTATCATGGATGCCAATCTAAACCTACCCTATCAAAATATTCAACAACGAACTAGGATTATTTATAAATATATTTCAATTTCAAAAAGGGATAAAGAAAAAGTGTTGATATTTTTCATACCCAATTTATTAGACAATTTTAACAGCTTCATTTCAAACTCCAATGTACACAATACAAATGAAAAGCTGTTGTACAAAAATAACCTCCTTAGTAACCAACCAACCAACCACCAAGCCATTTCCAACAGAAAAAATCAGCTAACTGAGAAATCAAGGAAGGACGGAGTTAAACAGATGAGGTGGTGTATAAACTTATTGGAACTCGGATTATTTTTGCAAAAGGACGGGCGCATATAATATTCACAAAAAATACAAAAGGAAAATGTCATAGCACTTATATACAAAATAATTCTAGATGAGTATTCAAGCAAGTTCTAGAATTAAACTTCCACTACGCAAAATTCATCCTACTTAATTTTAGTTGTCTTAGAAAATTACCTATTCGCAAAAGAACTTAATAGTCAAGCCTCAAATATTTCTCAAAACTAGAATAAAGGAGTTTTCTTTACAGCATGAGAAACTAAAATAATAGTAAAAACTGTGGTGGGATTACCCGAATCTTGATTGGTATAGTCGAAAATAGTCCTAGAATCAAGATTTCTTTTATGTTCAGTTCCAGAATCTAGATTTTCTTTTGGAATGTTCAGAATCTAGGTTTTTTAAAATGTTCATAATCTAGGTTTTTTAAAATGTTCATAATCTAGGTTCATTAAAATGTTCAGAATCTAGGTTTTTTTAAATGTTCAGAATCTAGGTTTTTTGGAATGTTCAGATCTAGAATTTAAATTTTTTGGAATGTTCAGATCTAGAATCTAGATTTTGAATACTATAAAGGTTAATTATTTTGATGTTGAATTACAGAATCTAGAATAATTTGGAATGTTAAGTTTCTGAATATACAATTTTTTGATTTATCTGGAAGTAGCAATTGTCAAATCTAGATTTTTGGAAGGTTCAGATCTACAGATTTTTCATGAAATATTACAATACTCTTACTGGAATGTTCAGTTATTAATCATGGAATGTTAAGTTACACATTATGGAATGTTAAGTTACACATTATGGAATGTTATGTTAAACAAAGACATTATATACAAAATAGAACTTAAAACCCTATCTAGTTGGCACTTGCGGAAACATCGAATAATAATCTAGGGTGGATATTCGTTAAAAATGTTAAAGGTTTCTACTTCATTTGGCACAGACGTTATCTTTATCAGCACCGTAGTATTTTAAGTTTGGCACTAGGTTCATTACAATCAGGTTTTTATCTTTCTAAAAGCTATCGATACCAGCTTTTTCAAGTTAAACAGTTTAAAATTTCATAGGAAACTGTCATCAAATAAGTCATTTACCAAATAATTGGATCATTTTGTTTAATTTATGAATACTGTTAAATTTGAAATAAGAGTAAATTTAATTGAATTAAGCACTGTTCTTGTTTGGCACATACAATTTCTGACTGGGAGATATAGCTCTAAACTTGGCAAAATAACATGCAAGGGTTTTTGGTACATCTAAATAATAAAGGCATTTAGATTGATTTAGAAAAACGAATTGATACCATTTCCACAGCCATCAAGTTTGATGATGGTTTTGGTATCGATATATTTTTCTAAAATAATCTATAATGCTTTCTAAAAATAAATCTTAACTGAAAATGATTAAAAAGATATACCTGCGAAAGTAGCTACATTTAAAAAACGGAAATATTCTTCTAGAATTAATTACCTGAAAGTTTTACCTTAAATATCACCTGTGGAAATTACCTGCACTTTTGATTATGCATCACAAAGTAAATCTTAAAAACTACAATGGCAGAATTGTAACTGTAGCTTAGAGAGCTAGCGTTAAATAGAACATTCTAAAATTTAATTTGCAGGCTAAACACCCAATTACCGAAGAATCTTTTTTCGGCAATTGAGTCTTTAACCCAAGTTCAAAATTTTGTAAAACCAAAATTTAAAATGAAAACCTAGCGCTAAAACATAGAAAATAAAACTACAACAATCTAAGCTAAACAGGCAAGCAATAAAATCACTTAACCTTATAATGCCTGGGAATTAAAAACATTTGATTTCTCGCTACATATAACAATCTAGCTAGTTATTACTAGAAAATGCTTGGCACGCTTGTAAATCTAAGTTGTACTGTTTAACAAGAATAGGCAACAAATAACCACATTGAACATCCAAACAAAATGAAAAATCTAACTTTTCTGTGATTGTTCAGCCCTAGAGATCTAAGTGTTTCCATGAAAATGAACGGAAAGATGGTTAAGCTGACATATCCCCATTAGTATACTACTTACAGTACCATTTTCATAGAAAATTAAATTTTCTTAGATTCAGTTTTTCTAAGCTGATAGCAGAGTAATCATCTAAAATTCTGAATCTTAACAAGAAACTAAGCACTATGGTATTCCTAAATATTTAAATACTTCATGATATTTTTAAACCAAGAAGTAGGGTACTGTCAAATAGAATTCTAATGGCATATAGCATATTAATCATTTTTTTCCGTTCAATTGTTTCAAGGCAAGATAAATTCCATAGATGATGGTACCTGCTTCATCATTGTTCAACTTTCAAAACTAAAATCGAAAAGAAGTAGGTAAAACTTGAAATGCTCAAAACTGCAATTAGGGAGTCTTCAAAGTTGAACAAGTTCTAAGCAGGTGAATTATTAAGCTTTTTACAGTATAGCCTAAATAGCGATGAACCTATTTATAGTTGTCCATCTCTAATTTTCTTATGCAGAAAACTACCGAAAATAAAAATCATCTTAAAAGCAGTCAAGATATTGATTGATATGTCAGAAGTGTATGAAAAATATTGACAGGGACTAATATATAAGATTTCACAATCTATGCATGAATTGACTGATGATAATTCTTAAAAGGCACGTACAGGTGAGCACTCTTGAAATGTCAGTACGCTTGGTAATGCCCAATATGTCCATTGAAACCGCTCATTTGTCCATCATGTTCGTTCAGTCCACCAAGTCCATTTTGGGGACTCTGTCCATGATGACCAAGTTGTCTTGTGTGGTCAAAGTACATCTGTAAGTTAGCTTGGGTTACGCCGTTGCCTGCAGGAAGAACAGGTGGTTGGCCATGAGGCATATAGGAAGGCATCACAGGCATTGGATGACCTGGCATCATTTCCAAGGAACCAGGCATGAAAGACATGTCACGTTGCTGAGCCATGGAATTTTCATATGGAGAAACGGCAGACCTTCGAACGTTCTTGACTTTAGTGGAAGCATTCTCGGCCTTCTGTTTCTTCAAATGAACATTCTGGTGTTTAATCATGTGATCTTTCCGAATGAAGGATTTTTGGCACTCAGGACATGTGTAAGGCTTGATACCAGAATGCAAACAGCTGTGTCGTCTAAGATCAGTTTTGTGGTTAAAACGTTTGGGACAATCTGGACAACCATGTGGTTTCATTCCGGATTCATGCTTAGATTGGTGATCCATAAATTGTTTTTCATTAATATATTTCTTCCCACATTTGTCGCATTTAAATTTTAATTCTTGTAAGTTATGGTGGATCTTCTGGTGTTGGGTATAATAGCACTGGCTCGTGAAAGTTTTGCTGCAACACTCTCTGTAAAAATCATCTTTGCCTCCTTCTGATTGAGAAGAATTAGTTTCACTATCAGCAACAGCTGGAGAAGCCGATTTTCTCTTCCTCTTAGTTTTTTTGATACTAGCAGAGTTATCTGAAGATAATGTGACGTCACTTCCTTCATTTGAAATGATAGATTCTGAAGGAGATTCCTGCTTAATGTCTAGATCTGTGATTTCAATATCTGCCAATTCGGACATTTGGTTGCCGTTAAATTCGCTAGGACTAGAATTGGTGGGATATGCTGGGGAACCACTGCTCCCCATAGAGTTAGTCGTGTCCGGATACCCACTCCCTCCGTTTAGAGTACCCGGAACCCCATGAAAAAACGACGTACCTGAAGTACTGCTATTATTTGAAGACTGTGGAGTTGGTATGAAATCAGATTGATAATTTGAATAAGAATTATGATAAACAGGTGATCCAGATGAAGAAGGAGAATCAGTTCTAGTCATATAATTAATCTGGGGCATTTGTCTAGCCTCTTGCAGGTCCATGTAATTACTGTAAGGTTGAATTGGATACTGTGGAGCGGTGCTGTTAACTTGGTGTTGGTAGAGAGGCATTGGGTTGACACTGTTATCTCCAACAGATTGGGGAGTGTAGAACTTCGTGTCTTGAGGTGGAGTAAGGATCGGCACATTATGGTTATTTTCAGTAGGTTCCATCTTCACATTAGCAAGTTGTTGAACAGGGTAAATAGCTCCACCAGTTGCTTGAGAATTTGGAACATTGACGACCGAAGGATTGTGAGGAACATTGCTAACGCCATTTGGAGATTTCATCTTCTCCATAGATTCCGATTTCTCTTTCTGTTGTTTGTCATGGTTCTTATGCAAATTTGTGTTGAAATGACGCTTTAAGTGGCCTTGACTTGTGAACCATTTGACACAGATCTCACAGTGGAACCTTTTGGTTCTTTTAACATTTGCTGCTGTCTCAGTTGGAGGGCAATCGGATTTCTTCCTCAATGGTGGTTGAGTATTTGCATACATAAAATTAGGGGAGGGACTGACTGTCGAAGGAGAAGCTAATGCAGCACCCATCGAAGCATCATAATTTGTACGCTGGGGATCTTGGGATATGTTGCTGACAGTACCACCTGTGAACATGCTTGAATTCACATGTTGAATTGTAGTGTTCATTTGATGAGGGAAAGGCCTAATATCATTACTATCTGCTGGCAGACACAAGTCTGAAGTCTGTGGGTGTGGCTGAGGCTGGTGAGGGTTCCAGATGGGTTGAGTGGATATCAAACCATCACCGTTACTGACATTACTATCAACTTGGTCAGTGCTTCCAACGACTCGTTGTTGTGAATCCAGATCTAAAATGATGTTTTCGACGGGACTCTTCTTCTCCTCGCCATTGACTCTTGGTGAAGTGACCGGAGAAGTTAATTTGTAAGGGTGAAACTTGTGCATTCTATTAGTAAGATTACTTTCCTCGTAGTTTAATTGATACTGATCATTTTGTTGGGGTACATAATGTTGCGAGTTGATATTTGCCCCAATAGATCCAATATCTGAAGAGTAATAAGGGTCTGGAGTTCCATGAGAATACCCATTTAAACTCTGAGTTGAACTTGGGCCAAGTTGAACCATCATCGAACTGCTTGCAGTCTGTGGATACCCGTATGATGGATTGTAATTTGAAGTAGAAAACTGACCATAATATTGATCATTTGTAGAATTTACAGGTGTAGGATTCCTTCTTGGGTCCATGGGAGAATTACCAGATCTAACGTCCTGGGCCATTGTGTTAATATAATCAGCCACGGATGAACCTGACGAAGGCAAGCCAAGAGAAGCAGAATTTGGGATACCAGAAACTGCATCATTCGGAATAGCCATCTGGGAATTACCTAGATCGGTAACGGTGTTGCTTGACCACATGTCAACTAAGTTGTTTCTGTGGTATTTGAGATGAATGCTGAGACTTGTCTCGCTGTTGAAACTCCTATCGCACTCCTTGCAGAAGAAAGCTTTAGAAGTGTCCTTGAGGATTGTGTTGATGCTTGGTAGTGGAGCTTCTTGTCCGATCGCGTTGTCATCAATAGAGCTTGAAATGGATATATATTCCATTATCTGAGCCCCAGGGGCTTTGAATGGAATTCGTTGAATCAGACACCTGAAAAGAGAAAAGAATAAAAACATTAAAATAGTGCTTAAGAATTACTTATACTTTATGGATAAGCAAAAGAAAAATGTCAGTAAAAACTAAATAATGCTTTAGTACATAGAATTAGAATTGTTCATTAATAATCTTACATAAAAACAATTTTTTTTTAATAAAATTCCTTTTTCATATCATTAACCTTTGAATTCTTCCTTACATATTCCAGAAACTATATAGAATGACTGTGCTATGTTTCGATCTTGCCAGGAATTATAATACATATGCGCAGTGTGAGAAGATTCGTTCCATAGGTTATCTCGGAAAGAGCAATTAAAATAGTCTCTCATTAGGCTGCAGCTTCACTAACTAAATTATGCGTGTGTGTTTGGACGTAGCATCTGTTACTTGTTCTACCGCACGCCATGTTGATACCTAACGTTTGAATTAGGTAGTCGAGAACCGGTGAAAATCAACACTGAATGTTTTATCGTAGCATTGATACCACTAATGTTTAAAATTAGGCAGTCGAGAACCGGTGAAAATCAACACCGAATGTTCTATCGTAGCATTGATACCACTAATGTTTAAAATTAGGCAGTCGAGAACCGGTGAAAAGTTATCTATACCTAAAATTTCCCAAATAAATTAATAATCAGGTCTGAACATAAATTCCTGAATACAATTCCTATAGCTAAATAGTTTTCTCAACAGAGCCAAACTGTTTTATCTGAGCAGAAGATCTCGGGACATTTTTTTGTCATGTTGAAATGAACAGCAGAGAAAATATGCAGCACAACCAAAGTAACATGATAAATGGAAGCAAAAACAAAATACAACAATAATAATGGGTGGAGATTAGATCTTTGTGCAGAGTAATGGAAATACAGGGAGTGAATGGATGGTGCATAATGCGGCTATGGGAAGTTCACATAGGGCCTTTTGTACGCATGAATATTACTGCGATACAGTATGAGGAAATAATATTGAGAAGTGGTGGAAGCTATTTCTATAGTGTCTAAATCTAAAACATAATCGCTAAATCTCTTGGCAAGAATAGGTACTCATCAAGTATCCTAAAACATAAGTTGCAACAGCATACCTCGTAACAACTATTTTTTCTTTTCTGTTGATGAATTAATTTTAAAAATATGAAATCTAAAAAAAAACGATTCTTAAGTAAGAATTTATGGGAAGAATAGAGTATTAAATTCTGTTCAAATCCTAATATTGGAGCAAAAGATCAAATTTGATCCAACTTCAGCGGTACCTAACTGTATAAGTTTTAGAATATGGATTTTTTTTAAATAAACTCCACTTTAAATGGTAATTAGAGTTATTAATGAAAATATCAATGAGGTTTAAAATTGAAAAGCTTAAAATTCATTAATCAGCAAAAAGCAATTCTCATTGCATTTGACGGTATATCAAGAGCTGGTAAATGAGCAGTACTGAACAGTCATCTAATACCTCCATACTGTACACACTCCGTACGAATAGCATCTACTGAAAACAGACACTTCAGTGAACCACTACCTACATTACTTTCATGGAAAGAAAATAACAACAAAAGGATCTGACAGGTTAAATGTGTGTGTGGAGGGAGGGGGGAGGGTTGTGTAAATATCCTATGTGGAATACACAGGGAGGGAGGGAGGGGGGTGTGTAGGTATGTATCAGCCGGTACTTCTGAAGTGGTAACATTTGGAAAGACCACTTTTCGAACTGTAGCGTTTGTCGGTAGGAATAACACAGCTATTGCGGTAAGACACTTAGAGGAGACTGTACTTAACGTACGCAATTTCCCATTAGTTCTAATTAAACTATTTCAAATATCAAGATCGTGGTCTTTATGAAATTAAACTCATCTAGTTCGAATACAGGATTTGTTAGAAAACATTTAAAGTCATTTGATTGGATTTAAGAATCTCTCTCTACAAAGATTCCATGAGAATGAAGAGGAAACCGAATCTGTTTACTTAGGAAGAACAAACCAGTCTGCAAAATACCTAAATTGAAACAAATCTCATGGTTTGAAGTTCCAGCACAAACTCAACTTCCAACTGATGGGTGGATGAATGGGAAGTGTTCGAATGGGGAGGATTCGAATGGACAAAAGGGTTGAGAGAGTTACAAAGCTACGGGTCAGGTCACCGGAAAAAAGGCGGGAAAGAAGACTACAATGCGGAACCGGAGATAGTCGATATAGTAAACCAAAAGCGTCGATTAAATGGAGTAACACATTAATTGATAGTAATGGATGAAAATAGAATCGGTTAGTATTGTTATACCGTGCAATGGTAGTCTGATCGTATATCTAGATTTATATCCTAAGTTATTAAGGAAAACTTATAGATAAGGTATAAGTAAAAACGTTCCCAGCATTAAAATACTCTAGTGAACTCTATTCATAATACTAAACAATTCTAGTTACTTAAATATACGAAACTCAACGTCTACAACATAATTCAATCGGAGGCTCACTTTTTAAACTTCACTAAAGTTTCCTAAAAGTCCAAATATAGTTCATTATATTCCGTTCACCATTTTATCAATATAGAAAAGTAATAGAATCTAGTGGATCATCAATATGCCAATCTTGCAATTCAGAAGGACGGATTTATCCCAATTAGGAATGAGAAATCTTAAGCCAATTGTCGAAATGGTCTGACTGTTGAGTTTGATGATCAATTGTAAAAAGACTTCCAATTGAATGGAATAATTGGCGAGTCTTTGAGAAATAGACCATTGACGAGTGTTTCCTGTTCATTATGGAAATTAAACGCGAAGAGGAAGCAAATATTTCGAAATCTAAGATCGACGAGGGGATATAAATACTATTAAACAGACAAAATTTTACCAAATATTACAGCGAATCAAATGTTCGCTTTCTGCAATCTGAGAAAATGAACTTCTGTAAATTTCGTGATTTCGACTAAACCCATTGAATTTAAATTCATTAATATAATGAAAAGTTTAAGAGATTCAATGGAAATAGGAACATGAAATAAAAACCCTAGTCGGTTCAATAGGAAGTTGGAATCAATAGAAACGGCAATATTCGAAATCTTGGCCATTCGGAAAGCTTCAGAAGAGTTCTTCTTGTCCAGGTTGAATCTAATCAATTCGATCTAACAGGCTCACATAGAGATACGTACACATGAACACACACAGCGCACACAAACACATGCACTGGGCTATTGGTAGGAGGAGGAGGGGGGGGGGCAGTTCTGGAATGGAGAGGTGGAGGGGTGGGGAAGAATGGCGGGAAAATGAATTGGAGAAGCTGAGGATATTGAAACTCTGACTGGATGATGAGTGACTGACTGACAGTTGAAAATGAGAAAAAGAAAATGGTCCAATTTAAAATAATGACGCTGTATATTGAAATAAAAGATTAGTCCAAGGGAAAAAAAAAAGAAATCTTATTTTATTCAAGTTAAATATTAAATTTGTTGGTGTAGATTTAATTAATGAGAATAAGTTAAATCATTATGATGCTGATCAGGTGATTCATGACAAAGTTGCTAGTCCAGAATCATGTTCATTTCATCATTGGTTCTTTCCATAGAAAGCGCCTTAGTTCCGAGTCATTAGGTCTCTCAAGTCATTTACTCCGCACTAATGTACCTATTGAGGCAACTAGGTACTAGGTAACTCTTTGAAAAACTACGTAACTTTGGAACGTGTGAACTAGGTAACTCTTGGAACATGTGAAAAGGTAATTATTTTGAAAACTAGACAAAGAAGTTACTAGGTAACTCTTTGGAACCATGTGGAAAACTAGGTAACCCTTTGGAACTTTTTGGGAAACTAGGTAACCATATGGAACCACATGGAAAACTAGGTAACCCTTTGGAACCATGTGGGAAACTAGGCTCTTTTGGAACCGCGTGAAACACAATGAAAACCAAGAAATCATAGATAAAATTGCATTTCCCATATTTAGAAAAAATAAAAACGGTAAAGAGTTCAATGTTTTAAGAAATGTAAGCAGCAGAATATAGTAAATAATATACACCTACACATGTTTAAAGATCTCTTCATTATCTGGTAAGCTGCAATAAAACTTTTATTACACGTAGACAAAAAAAAAACCTGTCTGACCAACATAGAAAATCTGTGTTTCTACAATTAGGGGAACTTTTTCAACGCGTTTGTATTTATTTAGTAAATAGAATAGTAAATAAATTATCAAGCTTTTTAAATTAACAAATAAAGTTAATTAATTTATTTTGATATTTAGAAAATAATCAGATGATTTGGATGAAAAATAGTTTTGATTTGGTAAAATTGGTAGAGAGTTTCGGAAAAGAAATGCGTTTCAAGACATGGAATGTACACTAAAATGTGTGAAATTAGTTCGAACTGATTGGTATGTGTTCGAATACTGGAATTGGAATTAAACATTCCATTCCTATCTATCTGTCAGACATAAATGGACTCTAGTTAAAATATACTCAAAAATTAAAATATTTCCATATTTTAGTAAATAAGATACAGTTAAGGATAAATATAAATGAATTAATCATTGACAATTTGGATTTTTTTATTGAATTAAATCTGTATAAATTGCGTAACAAGAGAAAAAAATCGTTGCGTGTATTTTTATCATTTTCATCTCTCTGTAAATTACATTAATAATAAAAATACAAGACTGTGCAAAAAAAAACTAGCGAAGACTAAAAATAAGGATGATTTATCATAAACGTGTTCAATAATTTCTACTACATTCATTTATATACGACAAGAGCACAATTAAAATGCGTATTTCAATGTGTATGTGATCACTGAGGCATATGTATACGCTTGTGAACACATACAAGGAAATGCTCTTCTAGAACAGTCATTAAGAACAGTGTCGTCAAGAACACGCACAGGAATATACCGTCAAATGCACCCTGGAAAAACGCTATTTTGAAGTAGAAAAATGCCTAACTGTATGGTAATCCTACGGGAAGTCAGTCATTTGTATTAGATACAGTACATATCATATAAACAGTTAATGGCAACATCAACACAAGGTCAAAAAATAAAATACGACACAATTCAATTTTGCAGAAGAAGGATACAAAAATCTTGGTTAAAATGGGAGCAACATAAATTTTTAACATTTACTCTTTTTCAAAAATTAAGTTTAGATCAGAATTAGCAAATCTTGAAATGATTCCAAAGAACTACGAAAAAAAATGGAAATGACGAGGAAGAACTTTAATTCCGAGTCATCACAGGTGTTAACTAGATGAACTCCGCAGGCCACTTTTTGTGGTAGTCTGGCGACTAGTTTTTCTACCTAATTAGAATCATTGATGCAATAGTTTATGTATTTCAAATACAGGCACATGTGGTTAAATATGGTAATTTAGATAGGTTAAATTGTACCTTCAAAAGAAAACTTATGTGTAACTTAATACGGTGATCAGTCATCCAAAATGTAAATCATGGAAGAAACTTAAAAAGATAGTATGAAGTGGAAGTAACACAATTTTAATTTGAACGTTAAAGTTCATAGTAAAATGCTGATGTAATGCTCATCTATAAGGATGCTGAAGGAATTATTAACTGTCAACTACCTAGCTGAAGTTAGTGATAAAGCTATGGGTCTTGAAATAAGTGGACGACGGTACAACGTATAGGCCTAACGTGTGTATTTTTGGAGTCATAAAATTAAAGATGTCTTATATGAGAACCTAGGTACTGCTGGAACAAGGAAGATAATTGGTTTCGGGAATGGCAAAGCATGTTACAATCAATTTTCCGGATAAGTTGTTCAGTGAAACGGACGGACAGTTCGATTAAATATCCAAAATTTGAACAGCGTTATTATCGAAATGTTATTAACGAATGAATCTGAAAGCTAATTTCAGAGAATGATTAAAATACAGTCATTTAAGTTATTCGGGCGATAAATTCGTGCAGAACATGTTACACTTGACAATCGAATGACTCGTGAAGAATTTGTTTATAATTAAGATGGCATTATTATTGGTGTAGTACGTTGTCGTGTTAACCACATATTCTCAATATTACGATTCAACCAGTGGAGATATTTTGGATACGCTCAAACGACTGCAATCTTCCGATCGGCACGTTCGAGTGTCCCGATAAATTTAACAGATCAGCATCGTATCTTTCCCAGGGAACAAAAAAAACTAAATCTGATGGGTTTTGTTTCGCTGAATCATAATCAAGGAGAGGAAAAACTAATCCGTAACTGAAAAATTCCTGCACGTTTTGTATCTAAGTTCTCTTGAATGAGGGTTTTGTTGTTGTAGTGAAACCTAATTTTGGACGGTGGTTGATATAGAAAAGTTTAGCAATATTCTTACATTTCCGGTGATAAAAACCGTTTTGAATTTCTAATCTAATTTCTTGAATGAGGGTATTTTGTTACTCTACTGAAATTAAATTTTGTCTACATTGTGGTTGACACAAAAATTTAGCATTTTGCAACAATAATAACCAAAATGACGTTTATTTACTGAAAACATCAGGACCCAAAATGCTGAATCATTTTGTTAGTTAATTATGATTTATAATGGACTGGATAGTACAATGTGGTTAGGAGAAATCTGATAAAAATTACATTTACAGTTTAAATCATTTTTTGATTAGAAATTAAGTTCGAGACTTTCTAAATATTACACATAGTACATCATTAAGAATATTTTGTTGCTATTCTTTGTTATGAGTTTCTAAAATTGAAAAGTTGATAATCATTCATTATAATTAAAAATTATAAGCTAGATATGTGAACATCATTAAAAAATATATATTGGTTTGATGATTAAATAGTTAATAAGGATGAACTTTGTGAGTGATAATAATTAGAAGATGTTTTGGTGTGAAGGTTACAGAACAACTTTCAAATTCTTTGGTAATAAGAGTCCTGAATAGCAACGTAACTAGTCTCTGAAGAAGATACAAATAATATTCCACTAGGGATGAACTCTTACGGTGAAGAACATTCATACAATATCTATTTACAGTCAATACAAATAATATTCCACTAGGGATGAACTCTTGCGGTGAAGAACATTCATTCTATATCTATTTACAGTCAATACAAATAATATTCCACTAGGGATGAACTCTTACGATGAAGAACATTCATACAATATCTATTTACAGTCAATACAAATAATATTCCACTAGGGATGAACTCTTGCGGTGAAGAACATTCATACAATATCTATTTACAGTCAATACAAATAATATTCCACTAGGGATGAACTTTTACGGTGAAGAACATTCATACAATATCTATTTACAGTCAATACAAATAATATTCCACTAGGGATGAACTCTTGCGGTGAAGAACATTCATTCTATATCTATTTACAGTCAATACAAATAATATTCCACTAGGGATGAACTCTTACGATGAAGAACATTCATACAATATCTATTTACAGTCAATACAAATAATATTCCACTAGGGATGAACTCTTACGGTGAAGAACATTCATACAATATCTATTTACAGTCAATACAAATAATATTCCACTAGGGATGAACTCTTACGGTGAAGAACATTCATACAATATCTATTTACAGTCAATACAAATAATATTCCACTAGGGATGAACTCTTACGGTGAAGAACATTCATACAATATCTATTTACAGTCAATACAAATAATATTCCACTAGGGATGAACTCTTGCGGTGAAGAACATTCATACAATATCTATTTACAGTCAATACAAATAATATTCCACTAGGGATGAACTCTTGCGGTGAAGAACATTCATACAATATCTATTTACAGTCAATACAAATAATATTCCACTAGGGATGAACTCTTACGATTAAGAACATTCATACAATATCTATTTACAGTCAATACAAATAATATTCCACTAGGGATGAACTCTTGCGGTGAAGAACATTCATTCTATATCTATTTACAGTCAATACAAATAATATTCCACTAGGGATGAACTCTTACGATGAAGAACATTCATACAATATCTATTTACAGTCAATACAAATAATATTCCACTAGGGATGAACTCTTACGATGAAGAACATTCATACAATATCTATTTACAGTCAATACAAATAATATTCCACTAGGGATGAACTCTTGCGGTGAAGAACATTCATTCTATATCTATTTACAGTCAATACAAATAATATTCCACTAGGGATGAACTCTTGCGGTGAAGAACATTCATACTATATCTATTTACAGTCAATACAAATAATATTCCACTAGGGATGAACTCTTACGGTGAAGAACATTCATACAATATTTATTAACAGTCAATACAAATAATATTCCACTAGGGATGAACTCTTACGGTGAAGAACATTCATACAATATCTATTAACAGTCAATACAAATAATATTCCACTAGGGATGAACTCTTACGGTGAAGAACATTCATACAATATCTATTTACAGTCAATACAAATAATATTCCACCAGGCTCGTGCTCCCTATTACCGGTAGCAGACACTGTACAATAAGATAAGACTAATCAGAGAAGGTAAAATATTTCACCTTTTGTTTCTAAGGTGAGACGTCTGTCACTAAAGGTCAGGTAGATGACAAGTAACAAATTAGAAGAATACAAGAGATCAGTGGATTAGAAATAAAGACAATCACACTAATGTACCTATCTCTAAACTAACTTCTAAAACTGGTATCCATGATACATGCGGGTGTAGCTGATATTAATATAATATTGTAATTGGTATCCATGATACCTGCAGGCATCATGGATACCGATTAAAATAACAGTTAAGTAAAATATATGTTAATTTTGTAATACTTTTTTCTTATATTCTCTACTTTTTAAATAAGTATCCATGATACATGAAGGTATCATGGATACCAATTGGAATAAAAGATAAACAACGAATGTTATATACTTTGTTCTTATTTATTCGTAAATTAGGAAGTAACACTGGAACTGGAAATAATTTTGAACAACCGATCTAATAATTGCATGGAAAACATGTCCTGAATATGACCAAACATAGTGAATATGAACTGAAACATTTTAGTATATATCAATGTTAGATTCAGTTATAAGTTCAAATTCTAACATCATCTATAGGGTAAGTTACGAATTATCGGTCAGTACTACATCTTCGGTCATATAAGAAAAAAACAATATAAAAGTTATATGATAGCACTGTGTAATAATAACAATTTTTGTATAATTTTTTCTTATATGACCGAAGATGAAGTACTGACCAATAATTCGTATCTTATTCTAGATGATAATTTTAAAATTCATGAAATTTGTAATAAAGAATTTTCCAGAATTAGAAAGAAGTTCTCTTCATCTCCATTATAAAATAAAGCATAAAAGCATTCATTGAAAAAATCATATTAGGTTAATCGTTCAGATTATTTCTTACTTAAACCCATTATAAATATTACATTGATGATATTAGGTATAGAATATTAGTATTAGGTATAAAATATTAGTATTAGGTATAGAATATTAGTATTAGGTATAGAATATTAGTATTAGGTATAGAATATTAGTATTAGGTATAGAATATTAGTATTAGGTATAAAATATTAGTATTAGGTATAAAATATTAGTATTAGGTATAAAATATTAGTGTTAGGTATAAAATATTAGTATTAGGTATAAAATATTAGTGTTAGGTATAAAATATTAGTATTAGGTATAAAATATTAGTGTTAGGTATAAAATATTAGTATTAGGTATATAATATTAGTGTTAGGTATAAAATATTAGTATTAGGTATATAATATTAGTGTTAGGTATAAAATATTAGTGTTAGGTATAAAATATTAGTATTAGGTATAAAATATTAGTATTAGGTATAAAATATTAGTATTAGGTATATAATATTAGTGTTAGGTATAAAATATTAGTACTATTAGGAGCGATGTTTTTAAATAAAAAATAGAAGTACAAGAAACTTTATAAGAGAAGACGAATGGAAAAGAGAATCAGTAAAATTAATTGTAATTTATTAAAGTACTTATAATAATCCATTAAAAAAAAGTAATCTATAAAAAAATTTACGAATTAAAATGAATAACAAATAAAGAAAATATATTAACTCATTCCATTGGATTTAACTTGTTTTAATTGTTTATTTTTTTAATTAGTTTATAATTCATTTAAAAGCTAGGGTAAGTTTCAAGTTATCGGTCGGTTCCTCATTTTCGATCATAAAAAACAATAGTTATTTAACTGTTATTTAATTTGGTATCCATGATACCTGCAAGTATCATGGATACCAATAAAAGTTAAATAACTATTAAATTAATTCCTCATATGATCGAATATGTAGAACCGTTCAATAACTCGAAACTTACCCCAGTAATAATATAACAATTGATAAACGTGTTTCGTTGTAGAAAAGTTCATTAAATCTTACATCAACATCCTATTTGTTAATTAATTTCTATTATGGGCCATAAAAGTACCATAAAAGTTCAATTAATTAATGACTCTTACCTTAATTAAAGCGAGGACTGAAGAAACACGTTGTGATGATTAATTTAAACTAAAACTACATACAGGCACTGAGGTTTAACCCCTAACATAATTCACAACAATTAATAAAATCAATCAGTTTATATACTTATCTGCAAGAAAAAATATAAACACCATTATTAAAAGCAATTGAATTCTATTAAATCTTCACTGCGAGTTATTTTTTGGTCAATAACCTTTAGAGTTGGAATAATGAGCATCACAGTCAGTATAGACGAGAGAGCTAAGAGGACACGCACACCCCTAAGACGTCTGAAGCGTTACTGAAGAACCTAGCATCAAGTTTGGATATTTTGTAGAGAATCGTGGACCGCGCCTTCTGATTGGCTACCGGGATTAGGGGGGCGGGGCCTAGTCAGTATGGAATAAGGTGAGATTTGGGGAAGTGAAGAGGTTTTCGAGGAAGGAAAACGTTCTGCCGCGCAGCATCGGCAGGTAGGTAGGTATGTCAGAATAGCTTGGTGATGAATTTTGCAGAACGTTTATTGCATGCAAGACAGCGCACTGCACGTTAGAGGTAATGGAAAGCTACTTGGCCCGGTCTTACTTATGCCAAAAGAGTCTTTAAAGGTTGTACGTGCTGAGCGACTAACATAGGCCTACTTAGGTAGATTGCGGCGAGGCGTGATACTACTGAAATATGGAAGAGACTTAATGTGTCTCCTCGGCGAGAGAATGCAAATTGCCGGACAAACCAAAATGCAATTTAACAAAGTGTACCTGACCCTACCTGCAGTCTGAACATATAAGACAACAGTAAAAGAACAATGTTAAGTCAAGTGCTTCTCTGAGGATTTTTTTACAGTTTAATTTTCAGAGAGAAATTTTACTAATTGCAATGCTTTTATTTTGAAATTTGTCGTCAACAAAATTGTAAGATTTGAAAATAGTAGAAAATTAGAAAAACTAAGATTTTTAATTTAGCAAAATACAATAACTCTTTTCTCTGATAGTACATCATCACAGTGACTCTTTTCTCTGATAGTACATCATCACAGTGACTCTTTTCTTTGATAGTGCATCATCACAGTGACTCTTTTCTTTGATAGTGCATCATCACAGTGACTCTTTTCTCTGATAGTACATCATCACAGTGACTCTTTTCTCTGATAGTACATCATCACAGTGACTCTTTTCTCTGATAGTACATCATCACAGGGACTCTTTTCTCTGATAGTACATCATCAAAGTGACTCTTTTCTCTGATAGTACATCATCACAGTGACTCTTTTCTCTGACAGTACATCATCACAGTGACTCTTTCCTCTGATAGTACATCATCACAGTGACACTTTTCTCTGATAGTACATCATCACAGTGACTCTTTTCTCTGACAGTACATCATCACAGTGACTCTTTCCTCTGATAGTACATCATCACAGTGACACTTTTCTCTGATAGTACATCATCACAGTGACTCTTTTCTCTGATAGTACATCATCACAGTGACTTTTCTATGATAGTACATCATCACAGTGACTCTTTCCTCTGATAGTTCATCATCACAGTGACTCTTTTCTCTGATAGTACATCATCACAGTGACTCTTTTCTCTGATAGTACATCATCACAGTGACTCTTTTCTCTGATAGTACATCATCACAGTGACTCTTTTCTCTGATAGTACATCATCACAGTGACTCTTTTCTCTGATAGTACATCATCACAGTGACTCTTTTCTCTGATAGTACATCATCACAGTGACTCTTTTCTCTGATAGTACATCATCACAGTGACTCTTTCCTCTGATAGTGCATCATCACAGTGATTATAAAAGTGGTAATAATTTTATTGCGAGACATGTCTCGATGTGATTACCTTTCGTAGACATAGAAAACGGAGACAATTTTGGGAATGGGGCTATCATTTACTCTCCTATACTGAGTGAGAGTTGAATTTTAAAACTTTAAATTCACTACATAAACATTCACATAGAGAAAACACTGGAAAACTATTTAATAGCTTAATCGAAATCTCAAAATAATTTTCTTTCATAACAACTCATAGAAAATGAATTGTTTTATTGAGGAGTAACAATTATATAAAGTTATAACCATTTGGTAATAAGACTGAGTCGTGATTTGGTAATAAAATCGGGGCCTGCCTGTATCTAACTCGCCAAATTTTTAGTAGGGGTTTAACGTCTGTTTCGGAACCAAAGGCCATATCGCTGACGTCAAAAAGGAAATTAAATACAAGGGACAGGAAGAAGCAGTCAGAAAGAAACCTGACTCCATGAGCATTGTCAACTTCAACCTGTCGGTGATAAGCTCATGGATAGAGAAAAGCTACTCCGTTAAACAGTCATTCCATCAACAGCGCCTCATAAAGTTGGAGTAAATTATAACAATTCACAATAAAAATTATAATTTGAAATTCCAAATGTTAATTTCAATGTAAGGTTAAAATGATTTCAAGTGAATTATTAGATATATAAATAACTATTTATAATTATATTCATAAATTCACTGACTGTAGTGTTACTGACTTTGTTCATGGAGTCATGTTTCTTTCTGACTTCTTCTTCCAGTCCTTTTGACGTCAGCGATATGGCCTTTTGTTCCGAAGCAGACGTAAAACACCTACTAAAACAGATTTTGTTTTGTATTCATTTTGTTAAATCTCTCATGTTCTCATAGATAGTTTCTTGTGTAAAGTAAATGCTGTAACGATGTATAATAACTATAGGGTTATGACAATATGCTTTTAAAATCATAGATTCCGAAAATATTATAGACGGAGAGAATTAAAGAGTATTGAATGGTTCTAAACCAGCGGTATATAGGATTTAATACCATTACCTTTCATGTCGTCTATGATGTTCTTACGATCTTAGATTTTAAATGCATATTGTCACAACCGTAATAATTACACGAACTTTTTAATTACGTAAATAAGATGCCCCAGAATCCTTGTGGCTTTACGATCCTTTATATTCTCCTCATATTTTTTTTTTTTTTTTTTTTTTTTAATTTCTTCTTTTGAATTTTGAATTTTTTGGAACGTCCAATTTTGAAAGGGAATATTCTATTCAAATAAATGAAAAAATTAAACTAAAATAAATACGTGTAATTTCATATACAGCATACAATTTATGATATAATTCGCCAATGTACTGACAAGAAATTGATATGAATTCGAAAATTCAATTATCAAAAATTTATTAAAGGCAAAATATCCATATACTTCGTTTTATCATTTATTATTATTCCATAATTAGAAAAATATTTAAAATAACATTTTCATTTGATAATACAATAATTTTCTATCTCTCGCATTTTCTATTTTTTCTGAAATGTTTAAATTAAAATGATGTCTATTAAAGAATACTACAGAAAAAATATTTTAATGTAATTTTTCTTATTAACCAAAATGTAGTTCGTAACAAAAAAAAACAATTTAATTACTTAAAATAGTCACCTATATAATAACTCTGCGGAATTTATACATAGTAAATAAATAGAGAAGGATGCTAAGTTTCGAATTCATTGACGGTGAACTTGATCCATTCTTCAGAAACGATGTAAACAAATGACGTCACGCAGAGTACTGTCAAATATTATAAGTATTATTATATAGGTGAATATTATAGGTGAATAGAGTGTAAAACGTGATAAAAACAATTTTATGTGAGTTAATTTCCATGAAAATGCACATTTAACTGAATAATAGCACATTTCTTATTAAAAATAAATGGAAATTACTCTGTGTGACGTCACTCATAATATTTTCGTATGTTCCAATATTTTACTTGGTACACTTCTTTATTTATTTACTATGATACATCCACATGGTAAATTCGGTTCCAGGAAAATTCAGTCTCGTTATATAATAATTCCATTGAAGAACAAACAATAATAGAAAAAGTTGAAATTATGAGTACTAAAATGTGTAGTGTATTTATTAAAAGCGGATAACATCTTTAACCGTTGTAAAATGATGTGTAACATTAGTAATTTTAACATGAGATTTGAAGGGAAAATTCGGTCTGAGGTAAAAATAAAAACAAATCAAGTAGATGCATCATTATACAATCATGAAGTGTGCAGAACAACAAACTAGCAGGTACAACAAACTACTTAACGGCCATTTATGCTGAGAGGACATCTATAATTCCTAGACCGAAATTTCGGTCCACCGGCAAATTCCTAGTTATCGACCAGTTTCACAGTTTCAATCATATAAGAAGGAAATACAAGATTTAACATGTTACCTTTTTATTTTAATTGGTATCCATGATACCTTGCAGGTATCATGGATACCGATTAAAATGATAATTAGATGCTGCATAATTTGTCTTATATGTTCGAAAATATTTATCAGTTCCATGACTAGGAACTTGCCCTATAGATATCATATCGAGACTAGATATATCGAGACTGGATATATCTGTATGTTGGTTCTCTCTCATCTGGAGGCATTTATTCGTTCTTTTATAGGTCATAAATAAGAGTAGCGATACGGGGTAACTAGATTAGGGGGCACTGCAAGAAATTCTAAAAACAGGAGACACACATTTAGTGGCAGAAATTCCCACCAATGAATTAGAGGAGTAACTGAGTAACTGTAAGGTATCCCACCAATGAATTAGAGGAGTAACTGAGTAACTGTAAGGTATTCCACCAATGAATTAGAGGAGTAACTGAGTAACTGTAAGGTATTCCACCAATGAATTAGAGGAGTAACTGAGTAACTGTAAGGTATTCCACCAATGAATTAGAGGAGTAACTGAGTAACTGTAAGGTATTCCACCAATGAATTAGAGGAGTAACTGAGTAACTGTAAGGTATTCCACCAATGAAATAGAGGAGTAACTGAGTAACTGTAAGGTATTCCACCAATGAATTAGAGGAGTAACTGAGTAACTGTAAGGTATTCCACCAATGAATTAGAGGAGTAACTGAGTAACTGTAAGGTATTCCACCAATGAATTAGAGGAGTAACTGAGTAACTGTAAGGTATTCCACCAATGAATTAGAGGAGTAACTGAGTAACTGTAAGGTATTCCACCAATGAATTAGAGGAGTAACTGAGTAACTGTAAGGTATTCCACCAATGAATTAGAGGAGTAACTGAGTAACTGTAAGGTATTCCACCAATGAATTAGAGGAGTAACTGAGTAACTGTAAGGTATTCCACCAATGAATTAGAGGAGTAACTGAGTAACTGTAAGGTATTCCACCAATGAATTAGAGGAGTAACTGAGTAACTGTAAGGTATTCCACCAATGAATTAGAGGAGTAACTGAGTAACTGTAAGGTATTCCACCAATGAATTAGAGGAGTAACTGAGTAACTGTAAGGTATTCCACCAATGAATTAGAGGAGTAACTGAGTAACTGTAAGGTATTCCACCAATGAATTAGAGGAGTAACTGAGTAACTGTAAGGTATTCCACCAATAAATTAGAGGAGTAACTGAGTAACTGTAAGGTATTCCACCAATGAATTAGAGGAGTAACTGAGTAACTGTAAGGTATTCCACCAATGAATTAGAGGAGTAACTGAGTAACTGTAAGGTATTCCACCAATGAATTAGAGGAGTAACTGAGTAACTGTAAGGTATTCCACCAATGAATTAGAGGAGTAACTGAGTAACTGTAAGGTATTCCACCAATGAATTAGAGGAGTAACTGAGTAACTGTAAGGTATTCCACCAATGAATTAGAGGAGTAACTGAGTAACTGTAAGGTATTCCACCAATGAATTAGAGGAGTAACTGAGTAACTGTAAGGTATTCCACCAATGAATTAGAGGAGTAACTGAGTAACTGTAAGGTATTCCACCAATGAATTAGAGGAGTAACTGAGTAACTGTAAGGTATTCCACCAATGAATTAGAGGAGTAACTGAGTAACTGTAAGGTATTCCACCAATGAATTAGAGGAGTAACTGAGTAACTGTAAGGTATTCCACCAATGAATTAGAGGAGTAACTGAGTAACTGTAAGGTATTCCACCAATGAATTAGAGGAGTAACTGAGTAACTGTAAGTTACCGTAAGTTCATTCCTAGTGGAATATTATTTGTATTGACTGTAAATAGATATTGTATGAATGTTCTTCACCGTAAGTTCATTCCTAGTGGAATATTATTTGTATTGACTGTAAATAGATATTGTATGAATGTTCTTCACCGTAAGAGTTCATCCCTAGTGGAATATTATTTGTATTGACTGTAAATAGATATTGTATGAATGTTCTTCACCGTAAGAGTTCATCCCTAGTGGAATATTATTTGTATTGACTGTAAATAGATATTGTATGAATGTTCTTCACCGTAAGAGTTCATCCCTAGTGGAATATTATTTGTATTGACTGTAAATAGATATTGTATGAATGTTCTTCACCGTAAGAGTTCATCCCTAGTGGAATATTATTTGTATTGACTGTAAATAGATATTGTATGAATGTTCTTCACCGTAAGAGCTCATCCCTAGTGGAATATTATTTGTATTGACTGTAAATAGATATTGTATGAATGTTCTTCACCGTAAGTTCATTCCTAGTGGAATATTATTTGTATTGACTGTAAATAGATATTGTATGAATGTTCTTCACCGTAAGAGTTCATCCCTAGTGGAATATTATTTGTATTGACTGTAAATAGATATTGTATGAATGTTCTTCACTGTAAGAGTTCATCCCTAGTGTAATATTATTTGTATTGACTGTAAATAGATATAGTATGAATGTTCTTCACCGTAAGAGTTCATCCCTAGTGGAATATTATTTGTATTGACTGTAAATAGATATTGTATGAATGTTCTTCACCGTAAGAGCTCATCCCTAGTGGAATATTATTTGTATTGACTGTAAATAGATATTGTATGAATGTTCTTCACCGTAAGAGCTCATCCCTAGTGGAATATTATTTGTATATCATCATTTTTATTTCAGGATTTTCAACATAAAATTATTTTTTGGAATTTTAATTATATTTTCACTATGATAACAAATTAGCAAGAAAATCAATGCAAAATAATTAATTAGAATATGAATTGTTTTGTAATATCATCTAATTAAATAATATAATATTAATAAATAGTATTAAATAACAATATTAATAAATTAAAGAATGTTTTAGTTATCTGTTTATTTCTCATCTTTTATTCAATATCATATTTAGTAATCATTTTTCCCAATTATTTCAAATAATCAATTAATTCTTGTATATAATCACCTTTTCATTATTTTTATTATTATAATTTAATTGGTATTTTAATGTTTTATTATCTTATTCGATAATATTATTCCCCAATAAAATTTATATATATTTATTATGTTACATTTTACGTATTAACTTTAATAAAATTACAAACAAATAAAATCATAAAATAAATAAATTCACACTTTCCAATTTCCTTTAGAATTAATTTAAATTTAATTGTTTATAATTATAATTTATTACATATTTTATTTAATTATTTATTGTGGTTTATTCTCATTTTAATTATTGTTTTGTTGCCATTTATTATTATTCCTATTTTTTATTGTTTAATTAAATTATTACGAGGTGCGAATTATACACCTGATGAAAATATTAAAAGTTATTCGTTAATAAAATGAATCAAATATTTTTTTATTATTATTCTATTAAAACATTGTAGAAAGTACAAAAAAAAAACATTTTGGAACTAATTAAAATTTAAAGTATTTTGTAAATTTAATTTATGGTAGGGTAGGTTCCGAATTATCGGTCAGTACTACATCTTCGGACATATAAGAAAAAACAATATAATTTTTTTTATTATTACACAGTGCTATCTAATACTTCTGCAAACCCGGGTTTGAAGAAGTATTAGATAGCACTGTGTAATAATAACAATTTTTATATTGTTTTTCCTCATATGACCGAAGATGTAGTACTGACCGATAATTCGTAACCTACTCTACCTGCAATTAAATTTACATATAAAAATTAACAGAAATAGTTACATTTATATTGATTGGTATAAACGTTATTTTTAACGGGCATGTACACTAGTTACAACTCTATTTATTTGTCCCAATTATCCACTTAAATTCAGATAATCTTTGTTGTATTTTTATGACGTTACATCATTAGAATCACTTCCGGTCAAATTAGAATTAGTTCCGGTCAAAAGACCTGACCTGTCAAGTCACTTACGATCTCAAAATTTTTTATTAAATGCTATTTTAATTAAATGTTATTTCAATTAAATGTTATTTTATTAATTAAATATTATTTTATTAATTAAATATTAAATATTATTTGATTAATTAAATATTAAATGTTATTTGATTAATTAAATATTATTTGATTAATTAAATATTATTTGATTAATTAAATATTATTTGATTAATTAAATATTATTTGATTAATTAAATATTATTTGATTAATTAAATATTATTTGATTAATTAAATATCAAATATGATTTGATTAATTAAATATTAAATGTTATTTGATTAATTAAATATTAAATATTATTTGATTAATTAAATATTAAATGTTATTTGATTAAATAAATATTAAATATTATTTGATTAATTAAATATTAAATGTTATTTGATTAATTAAATATTAAATGTTATTTGATTAATTAAATATTAAATGTTATTTGATTAATTAAATATTAAATATTATTTGATTAATTAAATATTAAATGTTATTTGATTAATTAAATATTAAATGTTATTTGATTAATTAAATATTAAATGTTATTGATTAATTAAATATTAAATGTTATTTTAACTATAGTAGGTATGGGCTCAAAATAATAAAAATCAAAATCAATAAATGATTTAATTGATGATCATTTATTCTTTTAGGCTAACAAAAAGGTCAATAATAAAAAAAATGTAATTAAAAAAATTGATAAAAAATCATATAAAATCCTTAAAATTATATTCAGATTATTCTGTCATAGTCTGCCATTTTTGACGCGTTATACACTAGTTCTTTTAAGGCGTGATTCGTTCACTAAAAATTCATCTTCGGGAAAATTCGTCCTCGGAAAACTCGTCCACGGAAAATTTGTCCCGAAAAATTCGTCCATTAATCACCAATTAATTTATTTAAATGGAACAAAATGTTACGACAAATGTTTTGTTATAAAGTAGTTTAATGTATGTAGGTGAAAGTACATAGTTAATGTAGTTTGTTGTATCCATTAGGTTTGTTGTACTGCACAATTCATGATTGTTCAATGAAACATTAATCTCGATAGATTTATAATAATTTCATTAATCTATTTAAAATGTTTGGTGACTTAGCGTTCTTAACACCTGAAGATGTTGTTGTCGTTACTGAAAATTAATGCGAGGATGTCAATTGAGTTTTGTAACTACTTTGAAGCTACGTACATTGGAACAACACGTGATGGACGAAACCAACGCGAAAACCCGTTATATCCAGTTGAATTTTGAATGTTCAAGACAGAGCATCCTAATGGATTGGAAATTAAATGTACAAAAATGAAGGAAGAAGAGTTAACACAAACTAAAAGAAAGACCAAATATCGAGGTATTGACGAACAAATATAAAGCTACTATTGCAATGCACTTCGAATGAAACTGATTTTTTTTATTAATATTGCCTATGTTTTTCATTGCTGAAAAAGTCCAGCTATACAATTTAAACATTTGATTAAGTTATTTTTTTAATTTTTATTATAAATAATAATTTTTCATCAACAGTTATAACTGCTAAATATATACATGTGTTATATTCATATAACCGGATTTTATGCAACTGCAATTATATCTTGCATATGTTGTTTACACTCAATAATGTCTTTCTTTCTATTCCTAATTTAAGAAAACGGACGAATTTCAGTGGACGAATTTTCCCTGAACGAATTTTCCGTGGACGAATTTTCCGTGGATGAATTTTCCGTGGATGAATTTTTCGTGGACGAATTTTCCGCGGACGAATTTTCCGAAGACGAATTTTCCTAAGTTCAGAGTTATCGGTCGGGTGAACATTTTAATCAAGGCTAATCCATATAGTAATTTTAAATAATCCTAAAGTTGAGTGACTGACATTCTCACGCGAGTTTTAATTTGTTTTTAGATTATTTTGTAGTTAAGAAGAAAGCTTAGTAAAACCACACACAAAGATATCATATCTAATATCTTTCGTGTAAAGCTTATCCTTTTGACATTGTCAGTCAAATTAATGAGCTAGGGTATTACGAATTATCGGTCGGTTTCACTTCTTCAGTCAAACGATATAATATTTATTTAGTTGGTATCCTTGTTACTTGCAGGTATCATGGATACCAATAAATATTACATAATTATTAATATTGTTTTTTTCATATAGGTATGACCCAAAATGTGAAACCGACCGGTGATTCGTAACTTACCCTACTCCTTTTTGTTTTAACTTATTAGTGTCTTCAGATAATCACATATGAAGTACTATCAGAAAAAAGTGTCACCGCAAGATGCTAATTTCACAAATCACAGTTTTCTAATCTCCTATCATTTTCAAATCTTACGAATTTGTCATCGTGTACCCAGACTAATATCAAAATAAAGCAATACAATTAGTAAAGTTTCTTCTTGTAAATGTCAAATTAGTACCTACCCTGTCAAAATTAATTTTGGATACATTTTTCTGTGACTGAACATCAGTGACCAAAGGATCAGAAGATTATGCTTTCTTGTGATGTTCATCAAGTGTTCTATTATGAAAATAAATTGTTTTTATTTCTACTCATGTGTTCTAAGTGTAACTATGATATTGATAAGCTGTTTATTCCTTTGTAAAGAATTGGATTAGGTTTAAAGCTGTCAAATGTGATTTAAAATGAGGTAGGTAGGAAGTATGAGCTTCTTCACAGGCAAGAAGTATTTATTCCTGGGATAATAAGGGAATATTCCAGGCAAGAAGTATTTATTCCTGGGAAATTAAGGGAATATTCCAGGCAAGAAGTATTTATTCCTGGGATAATAAGGGAATATTCCAGGCAAGAAGTATTTATTCCTGGGAAATTAAGGGAATATTCCAGGCAAGAAGTATTTATTCCTGGGAAATTAAGGGAATATTCCAGGCAAGAAGGATTTATTCCTTGAAAATTAAGGGAATATTCCGGGCAAGAATGATTTATTCCTGGGAAATTAAGGGAATATCCGAGGAATAAATTTTTCTTGTCTGGGTTGTATCCTCATCCCAGCCTTTCCATTTCACCCCCACTGTCAAACTCGGGCAAGAAGACAACCTTTCACTGACCCTATATCCGGACCCTGTATGACCCTATATCGGGACCCTGTATGACCCTATATCGGGACCCTGTTTGACCCTATATCGGGACCCTGTATGACCCTATATCAGGACCCTGCATGACCCTATATTGGGACCCTATATGACCCTATATCGGGACCCTGTATGACCCTATATCGGGACCCTGTATGACCCTATATCGGGACCCTGTATGACCCTATATCGGGACTCTGTATAACCCTATATCGGGACCCTGTATGACCCTATATCGGGACCCTGTATGACCCTATATCGGGACCCTGTATGACCCTATATCGGGACCCTGTATGACCCTATATCGGGACTCTGTATAACCCTATTTCGGGACCCTGTATGACCCTATATCGGGACCCTGTATGACCCTATATCGGGACCCTGTATGACCCTATATCAGGACCCTGTATGACCCTATATCGGGACTCTGTATGACCCTATATCGGGACTCTGTATGACCCTATATCGGAACCCTGTATGACCCTATATCGAGACCCTGTATGACCCTATATCGGGACCCTGTATGACCCTATATAGGGACCCTGTATGACCCTATATCCTGTCCCTGTATGACCCTATATCGGGACCCTGTATGACCCTATATCGGGACCCTGTATGACCCTATATCGGGACCCTGTATGACCCTATATGGGGACTCTGTATGACACTATATCGGGACCCTGTATGACCCTATATCGGGACCCAGTAAGTCCCATTATCGGGACCCTGTATGACCCTATATCGGGACCCTGTATGACCACATATCGGACCCTGTATGACCCTATTTCGGGACCCTGTATGACCCTACATTCGGACCCTGTTTGACCCTATATCGAGACCCTGTATATAACCCTATATCAGGACCCTGTATGACCCTATATCGGGACCCTGAATGACACTATTTCGGGACCCTGTATGACCCTATATCGGGACCCTGTATGACCCTATATCGGGACTCTGTATAACCCTATTTCGGGACCCTGTATGACCCTATATCGGGACCCTGTATGACCCTATATCGGGACCCTGTATGACCCTATATCAGGACCCTGTATGACCCTATATCGGGACTCTGTATGACCCTATATCGGGACTCTGTATGACCCTATATCGGAACCCTGTATGACCCTATATCGAGACCCTGTATGACCCTATATCGGGACCCTGTATGACCCTATATAGGGACCCTGTATGACCCTATATCCTGTCCCTGTATGACCCTATATCGGGACCCTGTATGACCCTATATCGGGACCCTGTATGACCCTATATCGGGACCCTGTATGACCCTATATGGGGACTCTGTATGACACTATATCGGGACCCTGTATGACCCTATATCGGGACCCAGTAAGTCCCATTATCGGGACCCTGTATGACCCTATATCGGGACCCTGTATGACCACATATCGGACCCTGTATGACCCTATTTCGGGACCCTGTATGACCCTACATTCGGACCCTGTTTGACCCTATATCGAGACCCTGTATATAACCCTATATCAGGACCCTGTATGACCCTATATCGGGACCCTGAATGACACTATTTCGGGACCCTGTATGACACTATTTCGGGACTCTGCATGACCTTACATCGGGACGCTGTATGACCCTATATCGGGACCCTGTATGACCATATATCGGGACCCTGTATGACACTATTTCAGGTCCCTGTATGACACTATTTCGGGACCTTGTATGACCCTATATCGGGACTCTGTATGACCCTATAACGGGACCCTGTATGACCCTATAACGGGACCCTGTATGACCCTATATCGGGACCCTGTATGTGTGTACACCTGGATAACGGATTTGAGGTAGCAGTCAAAGAAAAATGTATACTGAAATGATTTAATTTCGCAGTTTTCTAATTTCACATTTCAAAAATTTATCTTCACTAATTGTAATGTTTGTAAATATTTTAAAATTTTGGTGTTTTTACACTATGACAAATTTGGATTGTTTGAAAATAATAGAAAATTTAGCATAATGGAGTGACTCTTTTCTCTGATAGTACATCATCACTGTGACTCTTTTCTCTGATAGTACATCATCACAGTGACTCTTTTCTCTGATAGTACATCATCACAGTGATTCTTTTCTCTGATAGTACATCATCATAGTGACTCTTTTCTCTGATAGTACATCATCACAGTGACTCTTTTCTCTGATAGTACATCATCACTGTGACTCTTTTCTCTGATAGTACATCATCACAGTGACTCTTTTCTCTGATAGTACATCATCACAGTGACTCTTTTCTCTGATAGTACATCATCACAGTGACTCTGATAGTACATCATCACAGTGACTCTTTTCTCTGATAGTACATCATCACAGTGACTCTATTCTCTGATAGTACATCATCACAGTGACTCTTTTCTCTGATAGTACACCATCACAGTGACTCTTTTCTCTGGTAGTACACCATCTCAGTGACTCTTTTCTCTGATAGTACATCATCACAGTGACTCTTTTCTCTGATAGTACATCATCACAGTAACTCTTTTTTCTGACAGTACATCATCACAGTGACTCTATTCTCTGACAGTACATCATCACAGTGACTCTTTTCTCTGATAGTTCATCATCACAGTGACTCTTTTCTCTGATAGTACGTCATAACAGTGACTCTTTTCTCTGATAGTACATCATCACAGTGACTCTTTTCTCTGATAGTACATCATCACAGTGATTCTTTTATCTGATAGTACATCATCACAGTGACTCTGATAGTACATCATCACAGTGACTCTTTTCTCTGATAGTACATCATCACAGTGACTCTATTCTCTGATAGTACATCATCACAGTGACTCTTTTCTCTGATAGTACACCACCACAGTGACTCTTTTCTCTGGTAGTACACCATCTCAGTGACTCTTTTCTCTGATAGTACATCATCACAGTGACTCTTTTCTCTGATAGTACATCATCACAGTAACTCTTTTTTCTGACAGTACATCATCACAGTGACTCTATTCTCTGACAGTACATCATCACAGTGACTCTTTTCTCTGATAGTTCATCATCACAGTGACTCTTTTCTCTGATAGTACGTCATAACAGTGACTCTTTTCTCTGATAGTACATCATCACAGTGACTCTTTTCTCTGATAGTACATCATCACAGTGACTCTTTTCTCTGATAGTACATCATCACAGTGACTCTTTTCTCTGATAGTACATCATCATAGTGACTCTTTTCTCTGATAGTACATCATCACAGTGACTCTTTTCTCTGATAGTACATCATCACAGTGACTCTTTTCTCTGATAGTACATCATCATAGTGACTCTTTTCTCTGATAGTACATCATCACAGTGACTCTTTTCTCTGATAGTACATCATCACAGTGACTCTTTTCTCTGATAGTACATCATCACAGTGACTCTTTTCTCTGATAGTACATCATCACAGTGACTCTTTTCTCTGATAGTACATCATCACAGTGACTCTTTTCTCTGATAGTACATCATCACAGTGACTCTATTCTCTGATAGTACATCATCACAGTGACTCTTTTCTCTGATAGTACACCATCACAGTGACTCTTTTCTCTGGTAGTACACCATCTCAGTGACTCTTTTCTCTGATAGTACATCATCACAGTGACTCTTTTCTCTGATAGTACATCATCACAGTAACTCTTTTTTCTGACAGTACATCATCACAGTGACTCTATTCTCTGACAGTACATCATCACAGTGACTCTTTTCTCTGATAGTTCATCATCACAGTGACTCTTTTCTCTGATAGTACGTCATAACAGTGACTCTTTTCTCTGATAGTACATCATCACAGTGACTCTTTTCTCTGATAGTACATCATCACAGTGACTCTTTTCTCTGATAGTACATCATCACAGTGACTCTTTTCTCTGATAGTACATCATCATAGTGACTCTTTTCTCTGATAGTACATCATCACAGTGACTCTTTTCTCTGATAGTACATCATCACAGTGACTCTTTTCTCTGATAGTACATCATCACAGTGACTCTTTTCTCTGATAGTACTTCATCACAGTGACTCTTTTCTCTGATAGTACATCACCACAGTGACTCTTTTCTCTGATAGTACATCATCACAGTGATTCTTTTATCTGATAGTACATCATCACAGTGACTCTGATAGTACATCATCACAGTGACTCTTTTCTCTGATAGTACATCATCACAGTGACTCTATTCTCTGATAGTACATCATCACAGTGACTCTTTTCTCTGATAGTACACCACCACAGTGACTCTTTTCTCTGGTAGTACACCATCTCAGTGACTCTTTTCTCTGATAGTACATCATCACAGTGACTCTTTTCTCTGATAGTACATCATCACAGTAACTCTTTTTTCTGACAGTACATCATCACAGTGACTCTATTCTCTGACAGTACATCATCACAGTGACTCTTTTCTCTGATAGTTCATCATCACAGTGACTCTTTTCTCTGATAGTACGTCATAACAGTGACTCTTTTCTCTGATAGTACATCATCACAGTGACTCTTTTCTCTGATAGTACATCATCACAGTGACTCTTTTCTCTGATAGTACATCATCACAGTGACTCTTTTCTCTGATAGTACATCATCATAGTGACTCTTTTCTCTGATAGTACATCATCACAGTGACTCTTTTCTCTGATAGTACATCATCACAGTGACTCTTTTCTCTGATAGTACATCATCACAGTGACTCTTTTCTCTGATAGTACATCATCACAGTGACTCTTTTCTCTGATAGTACATCATCACAGTGACTCTTTTCTCTGACACTACATCATCACAGTGACTTTTTTCTCTGATAGTACATCATCACAGTGACTCTTTTCTCTGATAGTA